>JASDQU010738833.1:47617-60175 GCA_032191745.1 Picea mariana
CTGTTGCACCCTCAATGGATGGATAATGCGCCCAAGATGATTTCTCCATTGAAATCTGACGAGAAACCAGGCAATAGATGCGCCTTGCCCTCCTCTCAACTGGGTTGGAAGGGAATAGCTGTATTCTCCTTGGATGGGACAAGTTGACTCACTAAGTCTCATCAGAAGTTGCGCCCTCACCCTGAATAAGTGCGCCCTTGTTGCTTCAACCCGTGTAACTGCTGCTAAAGATCAATGGAAGATCTATGTGATCTCCCTGGTGACTAGGGTGTCTCTCAACATCGAAATCAACCACTGGCTGTATTCCTCGTGGAATCCACAGAGCTCTCTTTCCTCAATGACAAGTTAAATTCTTCATAATGATGAATTAGGTCGCTTTACCCTTTCTTTATAGCTTCCCGAAACCCTAATTCGCTGTTGACCTATTTTTAGCTTATCTGTTCTATTTTTAGTTCACTTTGACTTAAAAGTGCTTTTAGTCACTTTTAGCTCAATGTCACTTTCGAATTATAACACCCTTGGCTGAAGTGACCTCTAGTAACCCTGTTTACCCTTCTATGGCCCTAACTATAGTCTAATAGAGCTGTTTAGACCATTAAGCCTCCTCTCTAGAGCTCCTATTTGGAAAGGGACATTACATGCATGCTCCTCTACTTGTCCTTCATGCTCATTTCTCTTCAATCTTTGCCCTATGCCTTTAAGGGAATCCTCGTCCAAATCCTTGGGCCGACTTCCATACTTGATGGTGCAATAGTCTTGAAAGGACATAGCTGCACAGATCTCCTCACCCAATGCTAGATACTTCCAGTAGTAAGGTATGTATTTAATTGCTACTAGCTCCCTCTTGGCTTGAATGTGATTTGAAAATTCAGCCATGAGTTCCTTCTTGGTCTTCATCTTTTCTTACCCCTATATGTACACAATATGGTTTCTCAATCCCACCTATTGATGTCTCAATTTTTCCTTCTTGTTGTAGCAATTTATGGGCATTCTTGTGTGATGACTTTCGTCAAACACTAAGTAGAAGTGCCCAACTTCCACTACAAAACCCCCTTTGCACTATTGTTGATCTGTTTAGGTGCAATGCTGGTTCATAAATTATGACAAACAGTTTGCGTACATCATGCGTTTGGTGTTTATTACTCACAGATTAATGGAACCCAAATATTCCACACAAAGATGATACGAAAAGAGGGGAATTTTATTTGTGTTAAACTCTTTAAAAGTATTACAATTCTGATGCAATTAACAGAGGTTTATTCCAGCTGTAAATTCACCAACATAACAACAATGACTACCTGGAATATGTGTTGGTTTTGACATGTAGAATGCCAAGCAATGGCTGCCAAAGAATTTGCTGAAGGAAGGGTTTAGCTCCCTCTATAGTACACACAAGCAAATAATTGGCCCTTAGACCATGAACTCGGCCCAACCCTGTCAATACGCCCTCATCAAGGATAAAATCGGCCCAGCCACATGAAACCCAACCCAACAATGACCTTCGACTTGCAATGAAGAATATGGCGACCCCTTTAAGGTGGAACCCGGTTGCAAATAAAGGATTCAAAAACTCCTCAAAGGCACACGAAACTCAACTCCAATCAACTCCAATCAACAACAAATTCAGCTACACCATGGAAACTCGGTTTTACCCAGTAAACTCGGCCTCTAATTAAGCAGATTGACCCAACAATTAATTAAATTCGGCCCTTGGTAAATAACTCGACCTCAACTACTGTAAATTCGGCCCTTGGGACAGGATTCGGCCCAACAATGAAGGAGTTGACCTCTTCACCATAAAATTCATCCAGGCTGCAAGGTATTTCGGCCTTGCAAGGCAAGAACAACCTCCTCAAATGCAACTCAACGCTTACGCAACAATTCGACCCTCAATTGAAGATCTCGTTCCAGCCACCAAGAAAATCGCCTAACTATAAAGATCTTGGCTCTATCAATGAAATCTGCCCCTGCACTGAAATATTTCGGTTTCTCTCAAATGTAATTCGCCGAGCACAAGAAAGTCGGGTCTGCAAACCAAGTCGACCCCTACAGGGAGCAAAAATCAGCTCTGCAAATAAGAACTCGCCCCCCTACCAAGTAGACTCGATCTACACAACCCAAATCGACCTATGCCAACAAAATGAGTTGCTGCAGTTGTAGAACTTGGCTAGGGTATCATTGTTTCCCCTCAGGCTGGCAAGATCTCCATCTTTGATACCACTGCAATATCCCCAATAGAGCTAAGCTGGGATATTATGATCGTCTATGCAATTAGGTTATTCCTGGTTGTCATTTTTCTACAAATACTCATTCTTCTAGAAGATATTTCGTCAAACATATTGCAGGCAATCTAGATACACATGGAATAGAAGAGAATCATGGAGTATTTTATTATGAATGAATATCTGAACACAACAATGACAAATCTCTAAAGGCTGCTATGGCAGCTGCAATACATCAATGAAAAGCACACAATACTCAAGCCAAAACTTGGAATAATGCCACGACCTCCTCAATAGGTGAAGCTTCCTCCTCCAAACTGCAGAAGGGCTAACTCCTAACCCTCTCCAAGATGATGTCAAACCAGAAGATTAAGCTCAAGTGAAGATCCCAGGTGGATCCTCCTCTTTGTCTAGCTAGGGTGGATATTGCACCACCGAAACCAAACCACAATGGAAGGGTTTTTCCAAAACCCCAATGAAAACCTTGGCTCATAAGAGCACTCCAATAAGAGATCAAATCCAAAACATGATGAGGAAAGTGAAGCGCTACCCTTCTTTTATAATCCTTCGATGACTGTTCTAGATCTTTCCTCTTTGACTTAATCCAACATGACCCTTATTCCCTTTTTTACTTTTCACTTAAAGTTTAAAAGTCACTTTTACTAATGTTTAAGTAACTATTAATCTAAAAGTTATTTTACTACCCTTTTATTAAATGTCACTTTAGAAATATAACATCTCCTAGCTAAGTGACATCAAATAAACCTCCCGACTCCCTTTTTCTTCACTGAAAAGCCTCGGAAGTCATCTCCAACTGCAGAACAGGGGAACCCAAAAATGGGGACATTACACATGGCAATGAAAACAGTGCATTTCCCCTTGTTTGCTTGATGGAAAATGAGTACAGTATCCTCATAGCTCAATCCCCTAACTCACGTTTGCAAAATGGGTGTTAAAAGACCAAAAATCTGGTTACAAGTTGATATTGACGCAGGCAGGGCAATGATTTCCATATTATTGCGATAATGACTGAAATTATCGCGATAATTTCCATATTATTGCGATGATTACTGAAATTATCGTGATAATTTCAAAAACAGAATTTATCGTGATAAATACTGGCGATATTATTGCCATGTTGGATTTTGATGATATTATCGCGATAAGTGTAACACTGCTTCCCTATCTATTGTGGATTGTAGGCAGGCAGTTTTAACTTTTCAGTCCTTGTTCTTGTTGGTATCATTTTCTTGTTATGTTGCATTTGTTGGTATAGCGCAATATAAAATATCTGAGTGTTGCTGTTATCTTTCTCATTATTGGGCATACTCGGCAAAATATTTCAGCTTATAGACTTCTGGGGCCTAACATGATAAAAAACACTATTTTCTTTTTGTAACCTAAACATTGTGTTGAATATTTTCTTTCTTTTAGCACAACCTATAGCAAGATGGTTCAGTTCTCCTTCTGTCAAATTTATATTACTATTTTCCTTTTTCTGGTGCTTCCAATATATTAATTTAGGTTATGCTTTATTATGAGAGTTCCTTTTAACTTTTCAAGGGTCTTCTGAAATTCTTTTATGCTTACACTGCATTTTACCTTTAAGATTTTATTGATGGTTTTATCCAAAATAGGTATAGTCCTTTTTCCCTTTTATTTTGATTTTTACTTTATATCTCCTACGTTATTACAAGATATACATTCATTAAAGTTTTCCTTTCTAAGATCAAACAGGTATGTTAGAGAACTACCTCCATTTTCTAATCAAGCCCTATTTCAGTTTTTACTTTTCCACTCAATATAATTTGCCTTATGGGTACATGTTTGATCAGCTTATCCGAGGTCATCATTTTAAGTGCTTTGCAGGAATTTAAAGGTCCCTCCACGTCGCCCTTCTATTGTCTGTGAGAGCTGTCTGTATTCCATGGATGGAAATAGCCGGATGAGAGCATTTCATGTATTGAATCACCGTGGTCTTATTGATATGATTGGTGTATTTCATGAAAGTAGAGAAAGGGAGACAACA
Source organism: Picea mariana (assembly GCA_032191745.1). Classification (NCBI taxonomy): domain Eukaryota; kingdom Viridiplantae; phylum Streptophyta; class Pinopsida; order Pinales; family Pinaceae; genus Picea; species Picea mariana. The sequence continues at coordinate 51,869 of JASDQU010738833.1, forward strand.
TATTCAAGTGCCTTTGACAAATTTGAGGTCAGTTGCTCTTCATTTGCAATAGGTATTACTGGAATATATTTTAATTAATATACCTAATTCATTCAAACATTGAATTAATGTCTACACTTTAAGGTAGTTGAGATTCCTATTTGGATTAAAGAGTGGGCAATCTGATACTATTAATGAAAGTCGAGGACAGAACAAAGTGGATAACTGGTGCTTTTTGGGTACTAACATCATCAAGTTCATCATTTTCTGTTTTAGGCAGATAGTTCTCATATATTTTTAATTGCACATTATTCTTTTTGTTGATTACCATAAAATACAACCAAAGATGAAAACTACTAATTATGCATGCACTGAAAGCTCTCAGAATACTAGCATGTACACCATTCTCACACACAGCTTGTCAAATTTGGGCCCCAAGCTTCACCAAAATGTCAAGCTGGCATTCATTTAAATCAGATTGTTATAAAAATAAAAATTGACAAGATTGTTAAATAGAAAATCCCACACCTTTCATAACCATCAACATACATCCACTTTTAATGATAATATTTAAGCTTCATGCCTGCAGTAAAAGACTAAACTGTCGTGGGCAGCTATTTGTGGAGCCATAGCTCCAATTGTCACTGTCTGAATCCAACATCCTGGAAACCTTTTTTGGGTTTTAGCAAATACTGTAACAAACTGGTACGTTTATCCTGAACAAGTAAAACACTTTAGCAAATAATCATGAGAATTTTAACAAGCCCAAACAAGTGGTCTAAAGACTCAAATCTTGTCAAGTTGGCAAAGTGACTAAAGATCTTAGGTGTAGGCTTTTTAATCTAGAAACAATGATATGCAACAACTCCACACCTACCATTGTTGTCTATGTGAACCTCTCAAGGGCCTGCATCCACAATTTCCAGCATATATGCTTGGAGTTTATCAATCTCATCTTGGTCCATTTTCTTACTAGTTTCATACCTACAGAGTTATCCTTTATTAGTGCAGGGTAACACCCGACAATATGGATACATAAGCACAGAGTCAACTCTGCTGATCCATTTAAGGGCATGATATCCTCACCACAATTAACTTTTGAGGTATTACTCCTCCACAATTAGCTTTTTTTCCTATTACAAGATGGATATCAAGCTAGACATAAACACACTTTGTATGAGAGACCATGAGTACTGCCACAGGGGTGAACTCCTTATGCAATTCTGCTCATGACACACATCTACGTAGTTGTCCCTAAAGGCACATGATTGGCTGATACATTGTACACCAATATTTTGCCTCGTTGCAATCGAGAACATAAGGCAATCTCCAACAACTATTTTTGGCTTTGCTCGAAAGGAAATTACTCACGAGTCACAACATTTAATGGCCTAACAAATTTGTCATGCACCTGACCCCCTGCTATGGAAAATACTGTTGGGAAATCTGATCTGGAAACCCTAGATCTGCAGCTGTTGAAACTTGAGACCACAAAAGAGTGGAACCAAATAGCTAACCCAAAAACTACCAATAAAAGAGAAAAGCAGAACTAAAATAGTGTGCTGAAGTTGTCTATTGATGCACTAGAGAGAGAAAAGCCAACCAAGGAACCAGAGAAAAGCCAACCAAGGAACCAGAGTGCGCAGCACAAGGTTTGGGTGCCTGTAGGCTTAAACACTTTATATTAGAGAGCCTCAGCTCAATGATCAAAATATGATTTATACTACTTAAGTAGGTAGGGCATCCTCCCAAGAGGGTTATGGGCCTACATAATTAGGGGCACACTCCCCAAGAATGTTATTGACCCTACATATCAAAGTTGACTAGGTCAGCCTTAACCACACCTAGTAATAGAATAAAAGAATAAAGTATGGCCTTAACCATGATTACAAGTATACTAATGATACATATGAATGGGTCGTGGCCATATGAATAACCCCCTTTGAGTGGAACAGGGGGCCACGGAGAGAAGTCATTAGAAGTTAGAACACAAGATTTACTTCCCTCTTTAATGCCGAGCAAGGAGCCACATCACCCATCTGAATCCCATATCGTCCACACCAACATGGTTCCATGACTTTGAAGGAGGCGTTTGATAAAACTATAGTGAAGTCCATGTTGATGAGATGGATTGCCGAAAGCGGCCAAGTGTAAAGCATCTAGAGCAAACCAACATCACAAAGAGAAAGATTCATTGTAACATGTTGATTGACTGAAGGTACAAAGAATGGCTCAAGCTATCCATGAGGTTGAAGCGGCCAAAAATAGTACATCCAATAAAGACCAACATCATAATGTGGAAAGTAGAGATCCACTATAGTAGACTGAGACTCGAAGAATCTGTAAGAAGTAATGTAACTGATCTTGTGGTCCTATGAGTAGAAGCTCCATCAAAGAAGGTGAGTAAGCACATAGTTTCCCCATGTGAACAAGTGGTCATAGGCCCATGAATGTCACTATGAACCAAACTCTGAAATATGGCATCACAATAAACTGAAGTATCGACTATAAAAGCACCAACTCCTGGAACATAAAGAACATCTCCAAATGTGGTGGGGTTAAAGATGATATCATCACACCTTGAAATCAGTAAGGTCCAATATGCAAAGTGCATTGCATATGTGCACCGTAAGAAGAATCCTCAATAAGAAGCAAAGGAAACGATCCGAGTGGACCATGAATAGAAACTCCATCAAAGATAGCATTTGTACTGGAAGCATCATATAGGCAATATACCAGAATATGGGCCCATTTACTTGATCTAAAAACCTGAAATGCAAAACTGAAAGTCATACCTTGTTGAAGGGGTTGGCACAATATATCAAACCCATATGTCGAGTGCATGGCTAGATGTGGATTGTAAATTGTGTTAGCAATATCTTCCAGAAGATCCCTGTTGCAAGTTGTTACTCCTATAAGCTCTTCAATCCCTTGAAAACAAGTCAAGCAAGACTTGAAGACACAACTCTTCGTATGACAACCATTGCATATAGAGTTCTTCTGTATCAGACCTGCACAAATATAAGTAGCCCTATTGAATAGGGCAAAGAAGCAAGCTCCATAATGTCTTATAGGAATCCCTTGTATAGACAAAAGAAGGGAATAACACCAACTCTTCCAAGAAATATGCAGTGTATTGCTTATGCATTTAGGGAAGTACAATCCTTAGCCAAAAATGCAACCCTAAAGAAATATTACTGCAAAGAATGAACAAGAAGATAGCATTTGATTTTGAAGAGAGGGGGAAAACGCTAGGAAGGAAGCACTGCTCATGTAAAGAGGGTAAAAATCGTTAGAGATACCCAAGGAACCCTATAAGAGAAGCACAACCATTGTACAAGGGAAAAATCCTAAAAGAAGAGATCTGAACCTGTGGCTCTGTATGCAATGAGGAGAAAACTTGGGACCAAATGCTGAAGTGAAACCTGACTGAGCTGATCCAAAAAAACTTCTGGATCAGCTGCTATAGTGAGCCCTTGAAGGTGGGTTTAAACCCTAGGACAAAACCTAGGAAACCCTAGAAAAGGTATGACCCAAAAACCTAGTTCTGCAGCCCTTAGGGCAATGCTACTAACCAAAATTTTTGGATCAATCTCGAAATAAAAAGCTGAAATAAATCAGCTGGTTGTAAAATGACTAGCATGAACAACAATGAAGAAACCCTAGTGTTGGGCGCTGAAATCAATGTACAAGATTTCTTTAATAGTGCATAAAACAGGCTCCAACAACCCTAAAAAATGTCTTTTCCAGCTCGCAAAACACCATGAAAAAACAGCCCTAATATTCCTCCAATTTGGTTCTCTTCTGGACACCAAAATCTGATCACAACAGCATGAACAGCCAAGCAGAAAACCTAACAGCAGTGAAGTAGGTAGGAAATGTTTACCCCCACTCTGATACCATGTTGGGAAATCAAATCTAGAAACCCTAGATCTGCATATGTTGAGATCACAAAAGAATGAGGGGATTGAACAAAATCAACAGCTCACCCAAAAAACTGCCAATAAAAGAGAAAAACTGCACTAAAACGGTGTGCCAGAGCTGTCCATTAATGTGCTAGAGAGAGAAAGATCAAGTGCACAAGTGAGAGAAAAACCAGTGAAGGAACAAGAGTGCGCAACACAAGGTTTGGGGCCCGTAGGCTTAAACACTTTATATTAGAAAGTCTAGCTCAATCATCAAATAGCTAATTTAGAAATGAAGCTTGATTGGTGTATTTATACCACTCAAGTAGGTATGGCATCCTCCAAGAGGGTTATGGGCCCATGTAAGTAGGGCCACACTTCCTAAGAGGGTTATTGAGCCTACATATCAAAGTTGACTGGGTTGGCTTTAACCATGGCTAGTAATGCAATAAAATAATAAAGTATGGCCTTAGCCATGATTACAAGTACACTAATGATACATATGAATGTGTCTTGGCCACATGTACATATTACACCAATACTTCCAACAAATACGAGTTTGCTGTGCATATTCACTAAAGAATATTCAACTTTTAATGCTTGTATTAACCCCTAAAACAAGAAGAATGTTGTTCTAGCTCCTTTACAACAGACACCAGCTAGCTAAGCTATTTTATACTAAAATTGTGCACAAATTTTAACCAACATACATGCTACAGAGTCACAAGCATTTCGTCAAACAAATGTGGATTTCCATATAGTTCTTTTTTTACATACAGCAAACATAACTGAGAATAAAGGATTACACAAGGGAAGTCAGCACTTATCTAATATACAATGTACATTTGCAGTACACCAATTGGCAGCTGGGGAACATTTTTCCTCCTAGTTGTAGGCAATCCTTCGTGATTTCTTCCCAGCTGATCCACTGTACTGGAACTCTTTCATCTTCTTCAACTTGCTTTTCCTTGTGCTTCCATCCTCCAAATCTTGAACCTCTCTTCACCATTCTTTGTTTCCTCAACAATTGCTTCTCAATTCTCAATCCTGCTTGATAAGCCTCTACCATTCAACAGAAATTGAAAACATTAAACTCATTTTGAAAGGCATAGATTAGACAATTCACATACCCAACAATGGATTCCGAACTCTCCTCATTCTGCCAACCTTATAGAAAGTCTGTAAAATTCCTCCATGTGCTCCTTTACTGACATCTTCCACTGCTTCAAATTCTGCAATCTTCTTCACTAATTTAAAGCGTAATCACAGGAAAAAATTTCTTTTCTTCTCTGACACCATCCTATCCTAGGCTTTAATCTTCTCTTTACCACTGCTTTCTTTACTCAGCTGCAACATATCCCATCATGAAGAAGCACGACTCTTCAATTTTGTACAGGTAAACTTAACCCTTGCAGGATCTCTAATCTACGGAAATTCAAAGAACTTTTCCATTTCTCCTATCCAATTTATCAATTCCTCAGGATTTAAACTTCTTCACAACACTCAAGAATTTGCAATCCTACCAAGATCAAATGTAATGATATCTCATATTATTACAATGGCAATTCATGTGATTGTGAAAGGAAAGGGTAGGAGTTTTTTATTGATATAAAGTGGAGGCAATCTCATTCTCGTCATTATGAATGCATCTGGCTGAGCTCAAAACTCTTGGGTTGTTTGGAAATGAACAAATGTAAGCTAGTGTGCCATCCTGGTTTTCCAGTGTACATAACCAATTAATAACTACACCCTATGTATAGAATATAGATTGTGATGCATGGCAAAAATGTTCAACATTTCATTTTCTCTCTCATCTATCCATTCTCACCATTTTACCATAAAGAGACATCCTTCTCATTAGTGCAAAATTTAATTCTAAGTATAACTAAACCTATTGCATTTAGCTCACCCCCTCTTAGATGAAGCCAACCATTAAATCCTGTTGTAACTTTTCTATAATTGATTCTTTCTTGAAAGAATTGCCACTAGTAGATTCTATGGTTTTCCCATCAAGTTTACTAGTTTGAAGAGCAACTAATGTATCGTAATCTGTTAGGTTTTCAATCTAATTTCAAAAATATAACTTTGCTTCAACATTCCATGTTAATATGTACTAGAAAACAACTTAAATGATTTAGGACATGAGCTCTGATTAATTTTTGTTTGAGCCAAAAAAATCTGCTAGATGTTTTTCTGTCCAGTGGAATCTTGATTTTCTCAATATGCTCGTTAGAGGTCCAACATTCTTGGATAGATAAAAGAGAAGTCTCATATGGAAGTTAGCCCCAAAACCTTCTGACCTTTTCAACATTCACAGTTATCTTCTGCTTTGTTTCAATTTAATTCTTTCTAGGATCCAGCGTAGTACCTACCTTTTGATCTTGCACCTATTCTTCTTTGTTTTTGCAAATTTTTTTTCCTTTAGAATCTCTAGGAGGTTCTCTCCATATATAAAGGCTTATGCTTCCTCTTATTCTTGTGGGGAGTTGGACATCGCCTTTGAGGTGGGATCAGTCCTGAAGTCTGTTCAGCTTTTTGAAACCATTCTACTTATTATCCATTCGTGTATGCATATGTATATTTGGGAAACATGCTTTGAGCTCCCTAATGAATACCAACATTTGGCCCTTCAACTGGGAATGCCATTCTGAACAGATAATCAAATTGCATGTCATCATTTATCACTGACATTGGTTTCCTTGCTAGGAGAATGGCACAAGTTTCGGTGATTTGTCCACTAATGGTTCCATATGTTTTGGCAGCAGAAAAATGAAGAGAGAATAAATGCATTGTTAGGTAGATGGTCGGGTCATTCTGTAACAAAACGAAGTGGATTTTATGGAACGACAATTGCGGAAGCTGATATTGATCTAAAGCTTGAAATAGATGAGAATGGTCAGTTGATTCAGGTACTGACTGCACATTAGAATTCATGTATGGATAGTCTTTAGTGTCTTAAGTATTTTTTGTTGAGAGATGCTCTTTAGTTCTTGGATTGGTTAGTTATAAGTGTTGCTATCATTTGCTTCCTATGTTTTAGGAATGCACAATCTGTTTGGTTTTTTCTAGATTTTCTCTTACTGATGTACTTAGCAGTCCCATCGACCTATTTATGGTCATCTGTTGGACATTAATAAAATTATCTTGTCTTATTTGTTTGCCTGTAAATATCATTGAAAAACATAAGAGGTATTATTGGTAAGTTGTCATTTTGAGAGTGCCTTACAGCTGGCATTGGCCTTAATAAGCTTTATTAAGCATCAACTGAGTAAGAATAAGTTGTTTAAGCAGCTTGCCGTGACTCCATTTTAGTTCCTCTTCTCCTGCAGTTTTTCTTTTCTGTTGAACATTTTGTTGACCTTTCTTTTGGACTATAAATTCCTATTTGTTAAAACTAGAGATTTAGAACCTGTTTATTTCACTGTACAATGATAATCACAGCCCCAGCAAGATGTAAAGAGGCTACCAGTGTACTAAGTGAGAAAAAAGAGCCATTATTCTCCCATAGAAGATTTCAGGGTTAGAACCAGAGTCACATGGTTTCTTCGACCACCATCAGCTGCACCTGTACTGTTGCACTGTGCACATACACCTTAACAACCTCCTTTACTAAGAAAAATTACTGCACCATTGCACCTTTAGTTTGAAAATCTATCACCCATGGCAAACTTGCACCCTTACCTGCAGCTGCACCCATGCAATACTGGTTAGAATGAAACATATGCCTTGTGATGGCTATTTGGAAACCCCATCGCCTTCCATCCTTTTCAATTTTGAGTACGGTCAGTTTTTTCAAAGTGCAGCTGAATTTAATGAAAGATCCTTGAAATGTAGAGAGTTTGAGATCTTATTTCTTTCATTTGTCAGAGTCGTAGCAAGAACATTGCAATTTCTTTTGCCTTCCCTCTTATTGTTGAAGTCCTCCAGCTCTGTTATCTATTCCTGGAATTAAGGCTGGCTATGGAAAATAACGATCCAAACATATGCTTCCTTGCTGCATTTTCACCTTTTATCCGATCTCCCATGGGTTTGAGAATAATTATTGTTTGCAGCTGACCAGTTCCTGTTCTTGGACACGTTATACCATTCTACGTTGGTTAAAACTTAAATGTGTAACGGGTCTATCATGAGCTCTGTATGTAAACTCTTCATGTTGCAGACTTTGAAGAATAAATCATCTTCACAAAAGAGAAGCTGCATTTTGTGTGCTTAATCTACTTGGATCTATTCATGAGGTCCACAGATGCAGTTTGATTTGAGCTAGACTTTTTCTTTGAAAACAGAGGTTGATCTTGGATATACCAATAGATATGAAAATCTTTTTTGTAACTTGATTGAAGTGGACAAATCGCCTTCATTATTTCTGAATTAGCTGTTTGATTATCAGAAATAACTCTGTTCTTTTCTCAGGATATAAATTCAA
>JASDQU010738833.1:62004-78450 GCA_032191745.1 Picea mariana
AACCTAACCAACCCTAGTCACTCAAAATCGCGACTATTCATGGTAACCATGCATCTTCAGCAATTTAAATAACATATGTATTCATCACATTGTATCATCATCTCATATCAATTATTTATATATATATATATATTACTCTACCCTACTGGATATATGGGGTCGTCCCTCTTTTTATGATGGATCCTCGGTTTGGTCTGTTATCAGGGCAAGTTCGCGACTTGTTGGGATTTGGTAAAAACCTTACGCCTGTGGCAGTAAACTCCCATTGGCTGGTCGCCATTTCTATTTGGAAGAATTAAATTTTGTGGCTGGTGGCGACCACTATTCTTTGGTTGAAAACCCGTCAATTGAACCTATGATATCGGCATCTTTGACGCTACACAGAAAAATTAGAGAATAACAAAAAGAGAAGGGAAAGCAACAAATACTTTAACAACCAACACAGACATCCGCTTACCTACCCTCAAACCAACCTCTTACAGTTACCGCTTACGTCTAGGGCCGCCAGTACCACAAGGGATATGCCAGGGACGAGGAAGGGCTTTTTTATGTGCATGTGTATATAGACCCAAGATTGCCCTTCTTGAGTGAAAAACAGATCATTGAAAGTCTAATTTAATATAAAATATATTTTAATTGTAATTAAAATATAAATGTTTATTTTGGGTACGTTAAAGTGGGGTTAATTATTGAAATACAAACACATGACCAAACAAGTGATTAACATATAATGATATTGTAAAGCAACATGACTATGACTAATGTTTATATAGATAATTAAGAGTTCCCTGTTTCCTTTAATGTGTACAACTTGAGTGGCCTTAATGGTTAAAAATATGGGTTTCCTTTTTAGAGGTCGTTCAAATTTAGAGGGTTAGACTAAGGTAGGATAGGATATGTACTTGTCTCGCAAACAAGGGAGTCTAATACACTAAATTGGTGTGTGGTCGTGACCTTAAAATTAGATTATTATTATTATCAAAATATTTTAGTTTTAATATAGTATATTAAATTTTATTCGCATGTCATGATATTATAAATCAAAATGAATAGTGTATGATGCAAATGGTGTTTTAAGAGAAAGATTTACTAAATGGTATATAAAACATAACATGAAATGTGATGTTAGCTTATCTTTAATTATTCATCTTGATGTATGCGATCTTTTTTATTAAATTAAACGAAAAAGTACCAAGGACAAGTGTTTCTCATCACCTAGGTGCCTAGGGGTGAGAAAGTGTCATGTGGTTCCTAGTGCATTAATTTCATGAGATGTGAAATTAAAAGCGACTTTATGACAAGTTAGTGGAGTGGGTGACTAAAGGGTTTCTTAATCACCATCGTCCATCTAGTCAAATCTCCATCGTTAGATTAGATGACTCTTCACCTTCCCTCATGAGGTCGAATTAGGGAAAGGAGGGCGCAACACTTTGGCATTCTTCTTGAGTTTTGAAGAGTGCATGAGCGAGAGAGTCTAGCAAAGGAAAATAGGAGAGATTTATTGTTGTTGCACGTGTTCCAAGGCTGAGTTAGCACACAAACCGAGATAAAGAGCACCAATTTCAGAGGTCGTAAAGTACAGAATTTTAGAGGCCGTACTTTTGTTTGTATGCATAGAAATCAATGGAGACTAGCAGATACATTTATGAGGAGCTTGGCACACATTCCAAGGTTTCCATAACATATTTCATTGCACATAAATCTAGGTGATTGTTGGGCACGAATTTCTGAAGTGATTTTTGTATTGTCCATATAGCTATAGGAACAAAAATGAGGGCCGTACTGTTCATATTTTATGGGCACATTTTTCAAGGAGATTGGCACTGTTTTCGAGGAAGATGCTTGGAACAAACTTGAGATAAGTTTGTGAAGTTTTTGTTGATAATTTCTCTGTTGTAAAAGAATTTTTTTCTTTGAACTCTAATTAAGAAAAAGCCTCACCTCTCTCATTGGTTTTCCCCTTGTGGGTTTTTCCAGGGTATGACCAAAAATCTGTGTGCAAATTTTGGGTGTGTGTATTTCTGATTTTAATCACGGTAGCATACTTCATGTGTTTTTGTTCATGAGCATTTAATTTTCTGCTAACTAATTTGCAGCTATAAATGCAATGTGGGTTGGGCATTAAACTATGTTGTCTCAGTGAGACTTGAAACCGGGTTGGGGTCTGAAATTTCTACATGGTATCAGAGCTGGAAGTGTGAAAGGGAAGAAATATATTAGCCACTAAGTACATGGATTTTGTTGAGAAGAGGAGGTACTTCACTAGGCAGAAAGTTGTGGGCTTGTGTTTCAGTTGAGAGGGTCAATGGCCACCGGTTTGAGGGTTGAGGACAGGTTGGATGGAGCTGCTGATTTCAGCTCATGGAAGGAGAGGATTTTGTTGCTTTTGCAGGAGTGTGAGTTGTGGGATATTGTGGAGAACTCACAAACGAATATCGTGACGGTGCCTACAGATGCTACTCTTTTGGCAGGCTACACCAAAAAGAATATAAAGGCCAAAAGAGTTATCCTTGATGCCATTAAGGACCATGCGATTCTACATGTGATCGGGAAGTCCAATGCCTATGAGATGTGAGAATCCTTAAGCAAACTTTACCAGAGTTCCAATGAAAATCAGAAAATGGTATTGAGGGAGAAATTGAAGAGCATTAAAATGACCAAGACTAAAAGTGTTGCCACCTATCTTACCAAGCTTACTCAGATGAGAGATGAATTTGGTGTTGTTGGGGAGGTTGTTGCTGACAATGAACTTGTGAGGATTGCTTTGAATGGGGTGACCAAACAATGGGATGTCTTTGTTGAGGGCATTGTGGCAAGGGAAAATCGTCCCAAGTGGGATCGTCTTTGGGATGATTTCAGTTAGGAGGAAACTCGAAAAGGCTATGTGCATCATAGTTCATCTACAGGTAATGAAGAGGAGAATGTGGCACTTGCGACTAAAGGAAAGAACAAGTCCAAGAAGGGTTCCAAGGGACGGAACAAGCAAAAGGGTGAAGGGGAGAAAGACATGAGCAAAGTCAAGTGCTTTGCTTGTCACAAGTTTGGGCACTATGCTGCGCAGTGCCCTAACAAGAAGAAACAGGTTGCAGCTTCAGTAGATGTGGAGGAGTTTACCCACAGGTTCGAGAATGAGTATTCTTTGTTAGCGTGTCTTTTCTCTAGAGCATCGTTTACCAGTATTTGGTACATTGATAGCGGTGCCTCCCGCTATATGACAGGTGTTTGTGAGTACTTCACTGATCTTACAAAGATTGAGGATCTTGAGGTGGTGCTTGGAGATGACTCAGTGGTCAAGGTTGTTGGTAGTGGGATTGTATCATTTCAAAGGGAGTCTCTACCTCCCATGTTGTTGAGAGATGTCCTATATGTTCCAAGCTTGAAGAAGAACTTGGTGTCAATTTCCATTATTGAGGATAGGGGATATGAGGTATTGTTTTGTGATGGACACGTGCTCTTGTATCCTAAGAGATCTAGTGTCACTTCGGCCAAAGTGATTGGGATCCGGCATGAGAAGCTGTACAAGCTCATGTTTCAGCCTGCTAGAGCATTGATACATAATACCAACAACAATGACCTTTGTGATTTATGGCATAGGAGGATGGCCCATTTGCACCATGGGGCTTTGAAGATATTGAGAGAGATAGTGATTGGAGTGCCAGACTTCAGTATAGAGTACCATGAGGTGTGCAAGGGGTTTTCTCTTGGGAAGTACTCCACGACTGCTTTTCCAAGCAATGACAACAGAGTAGCAGGGATTCTTGATTTGATTCATATCGATGTATGTGGTCCTATGTCTTCTGCTTCTTTGAGCAKATTTTTTTATTATGTCACTTTCATTGATGACTTCTCTCGGAAGTCTTGGATATTCTTCATGAAGACCAAATGACAGGTCTTCCAACAGTTCCAAGAGTTCAAAGCTCTTGTGGAGAACCAAACTGGGAAAAAAATCAAAGTGTTGAGATCTGATAATGGGGGTGAGTATACCTCCAATGAGTTCAACGAATTTTGTGCTACAGAGGGCATTAAGAGAGAAGTGACAGTTCCTGACAACCCACAACATAATGGGGTTGCTGAGAGGAAGAACAAGGCCATTGTTGAGGTTGCGAGAGCCATGCTGCATGATTAGGAGCTACCAATGTTTCTTTGGGCTGAGGCTTGCAACACTGCAGTTTATCTGCAGAATAAGAGTCCACACAGAGTCTTGGGGGATAAGACTCATGACGATTTCTCTGGGAAGAAGCCTGAGGTGGGGCACTTTAGAATTTTTGGATGCCTTACCTATTCACATGTCCCTTCTGAGAGGAGGACAAAGCTAGATCCCACGACATAGAAGGGCATCTTTGTTGGGTATAGCAAGACCTTGAAGGATTTCCGCATAAACATCCCCTCTTTTAGGAAGACAATTGTGCGGCGAGATGTGATATTCGAGGAGGATAAAGCCTTCCGAAGGTCATGAGATATGGAGTAGGGAGAGTAGTCAGGTCCTTAGAAACATGTGAGTCCTTCACAGAGCACAGTGACAGAGTTCATGACGACCTGCTTTCGGGACTACTAGTCCACAACCGATAGGGTCACAAGTTACTGGTCCTCAAATTACTGATTCACATGGTACTGTTTCTCAGTCTACTGGTTCTCAGACGATCTCAGGATCATCTTCAGGTACATAGTCTTCATATGGTGGGATGGTGGAGGGTGAGTGACTTCAGAGAAGAGGAAGCCCAAGTGGCTTCAATACACTTTGAAGGAAGCACATGGTTCTGTGGGGAATCTCAGGCAAGCTGTGAGGGAGAGTAAACCTCCTGAGAGGTTTTGCAACTATCTTGCAATGGTGAGCAACATCAGAGAGTCCGAGCTTTCCACTTTTGAAGAGGCAATAAGTTAGCAGGTTTGGAAGGACGTCATGGTGGAAGAGTACAATTCCATCATGAAGAATGATGTTTGGGAGGTGGTTCCAAGACCTGAGGGGAAGTCAATGGTGACTTCCAGGTGGCTCTACAAGATCAAGTATGCTACTGATGGAAGCATTGAGAAGTTCAAAGCTCGGTTTGTAGCTCGGGGGTTCTCACATGTAGAGATTCATAGTTGGTTGCAAGGAGAGCCTTGCTTCAAAATTCGAGATGAAAGACATTGGTTTGTTGCACTACTTCTTGGGATTGGAGGTTTGGTAAGAGCTTGGACACATCTTTTTGGGATAGGGCATATATGTTGTTGACATTCTGAGGAGATTATGGATGGAGGATTGTAGGCCCATGTCCACTCCCATGATAACCAACTGGAAGAAGCTTCATTCTTCCGAGTCAGAGTTGGTTGATCCCACATTGTGTCATCAGTTGATTGGTTCGTTGATGTATCTGGTCAATACCAGACCGGATGTTTATTTTGTTGTTAACTCACTCAATCAGTTTATGGTGGAGCCTCAGAGAGTGCATTGGGTGGCACCAAAACATGTGCTCAGTTACCTTAAGGGTACGATAGATTATGGCATGAACTATGAGAGCGGGGATGGAGTCAGATTGATTGGCTACACAGATTCAGATTGGGCAGGATGTGTCAGTGACAGGAAGAGTACCTCATGTTGTTGCTTTGGATTGGACTCAATAGTGGTGTCTTGGTTCAATCAGAAGCAAAAGTCAGTGGCTTTGAGTTCTGTAGAGGCAGAGTACATGGTAGCCAATCAGGCCAGTTGTGAGGCCATATGGCTTCGCAAGTTGTTGGTTGGGATGTTTGGTGTGCAGATGAGACCCATGGTGATATACTGTGACAATCATAGTTGCATCAAACTCTCTGAGAATCTAGTTTTCCATGACAGGTCTAAACTCATTGAGATTAGATATCACTTCTTCTGGGACTATGTTCAGAGAGGAGCAGTTGAGCTATAATATATATCTACAGATGAGTAGGTGGCAGACATCCTCACTAAAGCTTTGGGGAGAGGCAAGTTTGTACCTTTTAGAGATAATCTTGGGGCGGTGAGGAACACTTTCTTCGGTAAGAGGGAGTGTTAAATTAAATGAAAAAGTACCAAGGATAAGTGTTTCTCATCACCTAGGCGCCTAGGGGTGAGAAAGTGTCCAATGTGGTCCCTAGTGCATTAATTTCATGAGATGTGAAATTAAAAGTGACTTTATGATAAGTTAGTGGAGTGGATGACTAAAGGGTCTCTTAATCACCACCGTCCATCTAGTCTAATCTCCACCGTTAGATTAGATGACTCTTCACCTTCCCTCATGAGGTCGAATTAGGGAAAGGAGGGCACACCACTTTGGCATTCTTCTTGAGTTTTGAAGAGTGCATGAGAGAGAGAGAGTCGAGCAGAGGAAAAGAGGAGAGTTTTGTTGTTGCTGCATGCATTCCAAGTTTGCGAGTTAGCATGCAAACCAAGGAAAAGAGTACTACAATTTTAGAGGCTGTACAATACAAAATTCTAGAGGTCGTACTTTTGTTTGTATGCACATAAATCAAGGGAGACCARCATATACATTTTTGAGGAGATTGGCATGCATTCCAAGGCTGCCATAACCCATTTCCTTGCACATAAATTGAGGTGACTGTTGGGCAYGAATTTTTGAAGTGATTTCCACACCGTCCGTATAGCTATAGGCACAAAAAATGAGGGCCATACCGTTCAGATTTTTTGGGCACTCTTTTCAAGGAGATTGACACTGTTTTCGAGGAAGATGCTTGGAACAAACTTGAGATAAGTTTGTGAAGTTTTTGCTGATAATTTCTCTGTTGTAAAATAATTTTTTTCTCTGAACTTTGAATAAGAAAAAACTTCACCTCTCTCATTGGTTTTCCCCTTTTGGGTTTTTCCAGGGTCTAAGTTTGACCAAAAATCTCTGTGTGCAAATTTCTTGGTGTGTGTATTTTTGATTTTAATTGTTGTAGTAGACTTCATGAGTTTATGTTCATGAGCATTTAATTTTCTGCTAACTAATTTGCAGTTGTAAATTCAATGTGGGTTGGGAATTAAACTATGTTGTCTCAGTGAGACTTGAAACCGGGTTGGGGTCTGAAATTTCTACACTTTTTGTTTCCGAGAGAGATATCTTTTATGTAAAGATTTATTGTTTAGTTATGGAAGTATACACATTATAAATTATTACTTTAAGATGCATTACAACTCTAAATTTCTTAATTTTTAAAAATTTAAATTATTAGATATTTATTTATTGCTCCGCATTGTGCATTTGTTGGGATATATATATTTGTAACACTAAAAACAACTATATACATGGATGGCTATTTGTTAAGTGCATTGTTCATATTGATATATTATTATTCTTAAATTTACCAAAATATAACATAGATATGCATGCACTTAGAAGGGTATGTGTTAGGACGTCGGGGAACCTTCGGTTGGATGGCAAAATCACCCAATGTTCCCAACACTTTGCGGCACCGCGGTTGTTCAATTCGGTGGCAAGGCCAAACCGATTTACTTAGCCTGAACTAGGCCTTACTTCTGCATTTCGTTTATTACTTATTCTTTATGTGTGTTTCTTATACTTAGCCAAAACAACAAGTAAATAATATGCATACACAGTAACAATGAAATGTGTTTTAGGAAATGAGGAACACTTCCACGCTAAACCTAGCAGAGAAGAGGAATAAAGATTTAATCAAGAAAGTAAATGACACAACAAACACACTGTACACAAAGATTTTACCCTGGAAACCCAAACTGAGAAAACCAACATTCCTTGAGCGTTCTGCTCTCATGTTGTCTTATTCATTCAGAATGAAAGGTTACATGTCTAAGCTTGGTTCACACCTAAGACACAATCAACATCATACCCTCTTGCTTACACAAGAACAACCCTGTAGCCAATTATGCTTGCATCTACATGACCATCAACCTCTACGATTATTGATTCTTGGCAATTAGCCATTCATCATCTCTTACAACATTACAAAACATCTTCTTTATAGGCTTTACAGTAGGCAAAAACCTAAAGAAAAAGCACCCAAAAACGGTTACAGATCCATGCAAATCATTGGCTACAAATCCTGCGAATCTCGGGATTATGTTACAGTGGATTACCAAGTGGGATTACCAGTCGACCTTCATTTGGTCTTTAGTCGGTTGCCACACGCTCTCCTGTCGACCTCTTGTTGGCTGACCTCTTCGACTTGCTGTCGATGTATTTACCACCTCGAACCACTTCAACCTTCGACTTCGACGTTACCTGGTCGAACCACTTCGATCTTCGACTTGCTATCGATCCACCTCGACTTCCACTGTTAGTGGATCCACCTCGACTGGACTTTCACTGCAAAGAATATAACAACCCAACATTCTCCCACTTGTTGTTTTCTTTGCTGAAACTGGGAGACCTCTGAACTCTCCTTCACAGACCCAGGGAAACAATGCCCATTGCTTCTCTACACAAAGAGAACTTCATAGCACTCACATACTTGGTCAAAGAGTGCTATGTTTTCCAACGTGTCTACTTTCTCCAACAACACATTGTTTCTTTCCACCATGTCTCTCACGAAATGGTATTGTACATCAATGTGCTTAGTCTTAGAATAATAAGCATGGTTCTTTGCATTAAATATTGCGCTTTCACTGTCGCAACTTATCTTCATAGCTCTCTACTCAAACCTGATTCCTGAACATAGACTTTGCATGTCATACTGCTTCTTTGCTTCCATGAGTGGCTACCATGTATTCAAATTCTGTTGTTGATAGGGCTATGATCGCCTGCCGCCTACTCATCCAGTTGATTGCTCCACCGAACATTTTGAACACATATCCACTAGCCGACCTCTATCGATCCAGATCTCCAGCCCAGTTGACGTCGACAAAGCCATGTACATTTAATTCACTGTCACCTCCAGGTTTTCTTTGATAGCATATAACATAATCTTTTGTGCCACACAAATACCTGAATACTCTCTTGACAATTGTCCAGTGCTCCTTCCCAGGTGTCGACATGTATCTACTCAACACTCCCATTGCATGGGCAATGTATGGTTGAGTGCATACCATCACATACATTAGACTACCAACAACACTTTCATAGGGAACACGTTCCATGTCCTCTATTTCCTCTCGTGTCCTTGGCCACTGTTCAGTAGTTAGCCTTGCTCCCACAAGAATTAACACCTTCACAGGTTTGCAATCCTGTATGTTGAAATGTTTCAAGATTGTTTCAATATTCTTTGTCTGGTTCAACCAGAGCTTTCTAGATGCTCGATCTCTCTTAATCTCCATCCCTAGAATGAAGTTTGCTGCACCGAAATCCTTCATGTCGAACTTGAAGGATAACTGCTTCTTCACCTCCTTTATTGCGTCCATGCTGTTTTCAATCAACAACATGTCGTCGACATACAATGCTGCATATATGAAATTCCCACCTTCTTCTTTGGAATATATGTAGTGATCATCTTTGCGTCTCACAAATCCCAAACTAAAGATGTATGTGTCGAACTTTTGGTATCACATCCTTGGTGATTTCTTTAGACCATAAAGGGATCTTTTCAGTTTGCACACCAAATATTTATTTTCCTTTACTACAAATCCTTCAGGCTGTTTCATGTAGATTTTCTCTTCCAGGTCCCCGTGTAGGAACGTTGTCTTCACATCCATCTGTTCTATTTCTAGATCAAATGTTGCAACTAGAGGCATTAGTACTCCAATGGAAGCTAATTTTACAACAGGGGAAAAATATCATTGAAGTCGATTCCTTCGACTTGGAAATATCCTTTCGCTACGAGTCGAGCTTTGAATTTCTCGATTTGACCTGCTGCATTCATCTTCTTCTTGAATACCCATTTTCTACCGACATACTTTCTTCCACTAGGTAATTTGACTAAGTCCCATGTCTCATTGTTGTGCAAGGGTTCCATCTTTTCGACCATGGCGTCCTTCCAGAGTTTTCTCTTTGCTGAGTCGACTGCCTCCCTGACCGATTTGGGCTCATCGTCTGTGGTAGTTAACACAAATGCGGAATGAAAGTCGGGTGGACTATACCTTTCGACTGGTTTTCTTACTCTTTTTGACCTCCTTACAACCGGGGTCAGTTGTTCCACCTCTCCTTTTGATTCAATCGACTCATCCGAATCATCTTCTTTGTCCCTAAGTTTAAACCACACCTTCTCTGGATTATTCTTGGTCTGAACAATTTCTTTAGGCTCGAACTTACTTCTGACTTCTTTAAGACCACATCTCGACTGTACACTATTTTATTTGATGCAGGACCCCATATATGATATCCTTTCATTCATTCTTTGTATCCAATGAAAATACACTTGATTTACTTCTTGTCCAATTTGCTCCTCTTTTCCTTGGGAACATGCACAAATGCATCAAAACCAAATACTTTGAGATGTGAAATCGATGACTTCTTATTCGACCATACCTCATGTGGAGTCATGTCGACTAGCGCTGACGAAGGATACATATTCAATAGATATTTTGCAGTGCCAATTGCCTGCACCCATAATTCTTGTGTGCGCCTAACACCACTGAGCATGCTCCTTGCCTTGTCCATCAATATTTTGTTCATTCTCTCAGTAACTCCATTTTGTTGTGGGGTATACGATGTGGTATTTTGGTGTGCTATGACACTCTGTTTGCAGAACTGATCAAAATATTTTCCACAGAATTCACCACCATTGTCAATTCTTAACACCTTACTCTTCTTATCTTTCTAGTTTTCTACAAGAAATTTAAACTCTTTGATTTTTTTGAAAACCTCTGATTTCTTCCTAGAAAAATCGTCTATGAAGGAGACATAATACATGGATCCACCAAGTGAAGGTACTGAAACAGGGCCAAACACATCACTATGAACCAATTCTAGAATTCCATTTTCCCTTGTCGCTCTAGATGGGAACCTCACCTGACTTTGTTTTCCATATATACAATGTTCACAAAAGTCGACTTCTAAATTACATGAAGGAAAGTCTTCGACCATACCTTTGGTATGCATAGCTCGAAGTCCTTTCTCTCCAATGTGTCCCATCCTCTTGTGCCATAGCAAGGTCAGGTCGAATTTATGATGACTTGTCGAGTCAATTTGAATCAAATCAACCTGAGTCGAGTCGAGTCGACTTCAGGAACAACAATGTGGTTGCATCCAGTCGAGTCGACACTCCCTAGTAACTTGTATATGGTTCCAATCTGAACTCCTTTCATTAAGAACATCACACCTGTGAGCATCTTGCACGAATCCTTTTGAAATAGAGTGCACCCCTGCATCACTCATCTTGTTGACAAATATCTGGTTTCTTTCCAACCCGAAATGTGTAACACACCTGGAAGGGTTCTACTCTTCCCATCTTGCAGTATCAGTCAAATTCTTCCTCGCCTGAAAATTTTGGTTGTCGAGTTGTCCCCTGAGAACACTTCTCCTAATTCATATTGTTCATATTCACAGAACCATTCTCTATGTGGTGTCATATGATAGGATGCTCATGAGTTGATCAACCAAACATATCGATCCGACTATGTACTAGTCGATGCCAGGTACACATCGTCTCCCTTATCTTGAGTCATTTTATCTTAGTCGACTACTTCTCGTAGGATCTTGTATTGAATTCCATTGCCTTCGACTTGCAGTCCCTTTTGTAATGACCAACTTTACTGCATGTTCAACATCTTCTCGTCGAATGAACAAGGGATTTAGATATACCCTTCAACTTAGACTTTCTATCGAAGAATTTTCCTTTATCTCTGTCAACTGATCGACCTCTCACCACTAAAGTATCTTTGGTCGATCTTTCCATGTTCTTCCTTATCATTTCTTATGATAGTAGAGACACAACCATGTATTCTAGCGCTAATGTGGTTGTATTACTCCCTATAGCCACGACTAAGCTATCCTAGGAGTCTGACAAATAACATAATAGGCTAATACATCTATCCTCTTCAGTGATTTTAATATTCACAGAAGATAACTGGCTTATAATGGTATTAAACACATTTAAATGCTCAGTCATCGAACTGCCCTCACTCATCCTCAGAAGATACAGTTTCTTTTTGAGAAACAACTTATTTACCAAAGATTTCGACTGGTACAAGATCCTCAACTTGTCCCATAGTTTCTTGGCCGGATCTTCACCTGAGACATTCAACAATACCAAATCTGCAAGACAAAGTCAAATCATACTTCTTGCCCTTCTCTCAAGCTTCTCCTATTCTTTTGTTGACATATCTACCGTCATGGTACCTGGACGGATTGTTGTCCATTGTTCTCGATCTACAATGAGATATTCAATTTTAGGCTTCAAAAGTTCAAAATTTTGTCCATTGAATTTTTCAATCTTTATTCTCAAGTTGCTCGCCATTCTTTAACACAATCTTTAAAGATTTATGACTTACGACTCTTACTAAACCTAAGGTTTAGCTTAGATCCAAGGTTGCTAAACTAAGCTCTGATACCACATGTTAGGAAATGAGGAACACTTCCATGCTAAACCTAGCGGAAGAGATGAAGAAATATTTAATCAAGAAAGTAAATGACACAACAAACACACGGTACATAGAGATTTTACCCTGGAAACCCAAACCGAGAAAACCAACATTCCTTGAGCGTTCTATTCTTTTGTTGTCTTATTCATTCAGAATAAAAGGTTACATGTCTAACCTTGTTCCACACCTAAGTCACAATCGACATCATACCCTCTTTCTTACAGAAGAACAACCCTATATCCAATTCGACTTACATCTACATGACCATCAACCTCTACGATTATTGATTCTTGGCGACTAGCCATTCATCATCTTTTACAACGTTACAACACACCTTCTTTATAGGCTTTATAGTAGGCAAAACCCTAAAGAGAAGCCGCCCAAAATGATTATAGATCCATGCAGATCATTGGCTACAAATCCCGCAAATCTCGGGATTCGGTTATAGTCGACTACCAAATCGGATTACCAATCGACCTTCATTCGATATTCAATCGGTTTCCACATGCCCTCCTATCGACCTCTTGTCGGTTGACCTTTTCAACTTGTTGTCGATGTCATTACCGCCTCAAACCACCTCGAACTTCGACTTCGACTTTACTCGATCGAACCACTTCGACCTTCGACTTGCTGTCGATCCACCTCGACTTTGATTGCCAATCGATCAACCTCGATTGGAATTTCACTGCAAAGACTATAACAACCCAACAATGTGCAAGTGGGTGGACAAACTGACTTAACACCGAAATCTTAATTCAAAACAATAGTGTGCCGAGCCAAGCTCGTGCCACACACAAAGAAAGTTTACAAAAGGAGCTTCCGCTCAGTTTACACAAAGAAACATGTTACAAAAACCACCAAGACTCTACTTTGTCGAGTCAACTAATGCCCCCTTCCTTTGTTACCTCGGTCAGAAGTCCGAACGAAAACACTCTCTGTTATGCTTCATCCTGAAAGCTTGCTGTCATTGCCTCAGATTAGAGCGACCTACAATCCCCAACACTTAAGCGAATTTAAGATCACATATTGCTCTCCAAATTCTTCATCATGCCTTCAAATGGTCTTCTCCACCTTGCCTTTATAGGCACCCATCCTAGGAGATGGCACGTGCCCATGTCTTGGAGCCGACGCGTTTGTTTTGGAGTTTTTCCACATTTCGTTTAGGGCCAACTTGTTCCTAAGTGGGCGCGTGTGATCTAGAATCGGATCCAGGAGGCTTCCAGGTCTAGAAAAGGCTAAAAAATGAAAGTTCTTGGAATCAAATGAAACCAATTCCCATGGAACACGCCCACGAATCCAGGAGCTAGTGAATGGTTAGGGCCAATGCTTGGCCATTTTAAGTGCATATGACCATATTTTGAGGGGCGCACGCTTGATTTAAGGGGCTACTCTATGTATTGTTGAATTTTTGTTACAAAGTGGGTTTTCTTATATGGTTTTTGGGATTTTTAATTGATTTTGGCCTGTTAATATTGGATTTTGCCCATTATTGGGAGATATTGGGCTCTTTTTGAGCCCAAATTTTGGGAGGAAGTTGGGGAAGGATAACCAACTTTAGATCTATATAAACCAGGCCTGTTTGAGGCAATGGAGGACAATCAAAATAGAGTTATGCTGAAGCAAAGCCAAGCCAAAGCCATTTTTATGCAGGGTAACTATTGAGGAGGAGACCTTTGCGGGCCATTTCCGGGAGCTACACTCAGTGTTTTTCAGTGTCGTCAGTTGTGTTGGATTTCTGAGGTCAAGAAGAACACAGTGAGACCAATATGAGATCCATTTGATGTACTTTTTCTATACTTTTCAGGCATTGAAGAATTAATAAAGAAGCCTCCCCCACTGAGACAAAGGCCCAGAGACGTAGGCAACCTTGCCGAACTCTATTATCACTTCTCTTGTTATGGTTTGATGTTCTTATTGCTTTAGTTTAGATCTGTATATTGTCTTATGGCTACTATGTTTCTTCATTGAATTCATCCTCTTTCATTCAGCTTCATAAATGGTTAATAAACACATGCTTAATAACTCAACCACAGTCATTAAAAGATCTTTTCAGATCAAGTGGTATTAGAGCTAGTTGACGATTGGATTTAAGTTTTGCATGTTAACTAAGGAAAAGCTACAACGTGGTGAAGGCAAGCTTGTTAAAGAGAATCTATTGATTAGATTGAGAAAGAAAGCTTTTCACAGTGAGAAGATGGCATCGGAAGAAGGGCTTTCTCAGGATGAGAAAGAGTTTTGAAAAAATTTCCTTGCTATGTCGGAGATGGTGAAAGTTTTGTACGAGGATTAATTTGAATGAAAAAGACCAAATCTGGGTGAATCTTCAAAGGGAAAAAATGACGAGTAAGAGGATCCTCCTCATACTCCTCCTTCACCTCCATCATCACCTCCTTCTCCTTCTTCTTCAAGTTCAAGTTCTAAATCCAATGCAAAGAAACATGTTCATAAACATAAGAATGAAATGCCATTATTAAAACTTCATGTTAAATTTGAGTTACCCATATATGATGGTGAAATTAATGCATAGAGACTTGACAATTGGGTCAGGCAGATGGAGGTTTACTGCAGTGTGCAATAGATCAAGGATGAGGCCACACAAATCAAGTTGGCATCTTTGAGACTTGCAGGCACGACTGTCATTTGGTGGCAAAGTAAGTTGCAAAATGGAACGCAACAAGTGGGTAATGTATTTCCATCATGGAAAAGTTTCATTTATGCACTTAGGAAGCAATTCTATCCTTTAGGTTATAAAGAAAAAGAATTAATAGAATGGTAAGCTTTAAAACTAAGAAAAGGACAAACAATGCAAGAGTATACAGATGGCTTTCGAAAAATGGCATTGATGTTAGATATCCCTTTACATACACAGGAAACCCTTATGAAGTATATAGGAGGTTTACCTGCACATATTAGAAACACTATATTCATGTTTGGACCCACTAACCTTGATGAGGTTTCTGTTCAAGCGACATACATTGAAGCAGGGAAAGCAAGTGTATTAGGGGTATCATCGTCTTCAAGGAAAGAGGACAAGAGGAAATGGCATGGCAATAATTCAAATGCAGTGACGAGGAAGGAAGGGAAGCCCTCTTGCAAGCATTGCGAGAAAGAGGGGCATGATGAGGACTGTTGTTGGCAGTTGCATCCCGAGAAGAGGCCAAAGTGGTTCAAGGAAAAGAAGGGAAGGAAAACAGTTGCAGCGACAACAAGACCCGCAGACTTGGGATCAGATTTAGGTGATGAATCAAAAGTCTCATTGGTTGGTATGACAGGTATAATTGGTGAATGAATTGATTGTAGAAGTAACTTGTTTCATATAAGGACAATCATGCGACACACTAATATAGACACATGAATCGACAATGGATCTCAATCTAATCTAATCTCAAAAGAATTGATTAAGCAATTGGGGTTAAAAACACAAGTACATCATAAGCCTTACACACTTAAATGGATAAACAATCATCATCAAATGCACATAACAAAGCAGTGCACAATCAAATTTGCAATTTCATCTAAGTATGTGGACGAGGTAATATGTGATGTTGTGCCACTAAGTGAATGTGGAATGGTTTTAGGTAGTCCATACTTATATGATCGTAAGGCAATCTTCTACAGGACAAATAATCAATATCAATTAACCAAAGCAGGTCAAGATTATGTGGTTCATGCTCATCATGTTAAAACAAATAAAACATTTCAAACTATGGAACAGTTAAAGAAGGCAGTTCAAGCAAGCAACAAACCAATAATTGTTTCAAATGAAGTAATCGATCTTAAACAAGAACAAGAAATGATTGTTGAATGGAAAATCAATCATAGGATGCTTCAAGATAAGCTCATGTCGTGCAAATATTACAAGTATATCAGCTCATTTACTGTTGTCTTTTTGATGCTATCATTAGTAGTGTTGTCTACATGGATGATAGTGGCTTCAGTAAGATGTAACATGGTTCAAATGGCTAACAATATGCTGTCAGTTGTCATGATTGTGTTACAGTTGATCTTG
Source organism: Picea mariana (assembly GCA_032191745.1). Lineage (NCBI taxonomy): Eukaryota > Viridiplantae > Streptophyta > Pinopsida > Pinales > Pinaceae > Picea > Picea mariana. The sequence goes on from JASDQU010738833.1 coordinate 78,435, forward strand.
ATGAGACAGGTGCACA
>JASDQU010738833.1:98554-108918 GCA_032191745.1 Picea mariana
TTGCATAAATTGGTTGTATATATAATTTCCTCTCATAAAAATACCCAATTAAAAAAAAATCGTCTGAAACAGAGTCCGAGAAGTAAAGTTATTGAAGTTTTAAAATCTGCAATTTTCAGGGTTTTTTTGTGGACGATGACACAATTTGTTTTATTTATGTAGCACCTAGAGGCTAAATTTGCTAAAACAAATTACAGATCTGAGTTCCTCTTTCCAAAATAGTTGATTTCAAAAAAAATAATCACTCAAATCGGAGCTCTAAAAGTGAAGATATCGCTGATTTAAAATCGGTCATTTTTGGGGGGGTTTTGTGACGACAACAAGATTGCAGAGTTCATAACTTTGCACAAGGTGTTAAGATTACTACCAGATAAATTCCATTGGATATATTATTTTAATATTTTTATTTTTTGTACATGGAATGATGTGGTGTTTCCAATGGATATGCACTCTCAACTCAGGGAAATTTTACGGCAAATTGAAGCCCTCAAAGTCGATATGCATGACCACCTGCAAGGCATCATGACTAGTCTACATGATCACATAAACAATTATCACAATAGTCAACGGTCATTGGCTCTCCTACAAGAGGGATATCTTATGGAAAAAATCAAAGATGAATATAATCAAGAAGTATATGCTTGGTATGATTTTGAGGCCGATTGTGATTCTTGGTATATGGATAGTTCTCATTTTTTGGATGACAACCATTTTCATATTTTATTTGATGACTCTACTCCACCTTTTGTAGAGAACATCAATGTGACAAATCAGGAGCCAGTTATGATTACTTATGTCCATCTTGCATACTCTACAGTGGTATTATTCCTTCCAGATACAACTATGACCCTTTCCCACTATGTGGATGGATCTTCTTATTTAGATTCACATGACATGTGTCAATCTTTGGAGCATCAATTTCAGTTGGTTATTGGGTTTCGATACCTTCTGCACGGAGCTCAAATGAGCACTTGGACATGGGACCCTGGTTTACAATGGTGGTTGGACTACTTCAGCATGGTTGTTTTCCTATTTACATGGGACCCTAGACCCTAGTTCTCTAGTCTACTTCAGCACTATGGTCCACACTTATCCATGGGACCCTAGTATATGGTTTTCCACCCTCATAACAAGCGTTGAGAATGACACTTTCATAAGGGGGATGTAATGTTAGGTAGCTAGAGAGGTAGTGGAGGTCATTCAATGTAAGGTGGACTAGGTACACTATTATTAAATAAGGCTAACTATGGTAGTTAGATATAATAAAGAGGACTTCTTAGAAGGTTATGGTTCTAGAATATTCCTCCTCTAGAATGTTCTTAGGTGATGGTAGCACTATATAAAGGGGTTCAAGCAATGTAATGGGATATGAAGAGAAATATTGTATTTGGAGCTGGAGCTCATAAGGAGGTTTCCCCCTCAAAGAGGCAAGTGAACAGGAGATGATCCCTTACATAATAGGATCCATTGTATGGTGTTTCCCTACCTCAAGGGTTTTGACTATTTCTTGTGTTCAGTATTTTGGTGAATGGTGTAGATTATTCTTGTTGTTAATGTGGGTTTATATTGAAATTTATTATCATATCTATTCAAGTACTTAACATTCCCCATTTAGAAATCTCTCCATTGAACTTTATGATTGCCAAGACTGCCAATCTTAGTGTTATTCCTTTCTGGTCCATTTTTTTCTCTGCATCCGATTTTCCATGGCTTTGTTGGGCTTCCGCAACCCCGTTTAGACTCGACAATATCTTATAATGTCCTTCAAATCCATTCAGGTTGTTGCTTTGAGATATTCCATTCTTAAAATCCCTTGAATCCAGCTTAGTGCCTTCTCCAACTTTCTCCTCAACGCTTATGTTGAGCGAAAAAAGTCTCAGAAAAGGGCTTGTTGTGGAGGAATATTTGGGGTGAGGTTGAGAGGGACGCTGAGAAGAGTCTTGGAGGAATTGAATATCCATTTGGGAAGGCATGTTCTAGTCATTACAATTACAATATTTTTTCCAGTTCGTTTCTTCGATAGCAACTCTCCCATTGATTGCAGTTTTCCAAGATAGCCTCCATGGATGGAATTTGTGGAAAAATTATCAACTCCATGTACAGTTCCCCAAATTTATTCTATATGATCCAACTACAACACTCTTAGAATTAAGTTTCTCAATGTTTCCAACTTAGCTTGCTTCTCCTTGATGTTAATTCAATTGTCTCCATCCATACTCTTATTTTTTTTGGCATTACGAAGCCAAGCCAAAGTATGCCCTCAAATGGAAGAAATTCAAAAATACATTGTTGGTGCTACAAAATGAATTTAGAAACTGAATGAAGTTCATTCTTTATGTATTTGTCCCTAGTTTTATCGACTGAGCTCAGTTCTTTGTCATCAAACCTCACGGTGAAGAAGCAAAAGCGGCCACATCCCTAGATGAAACTGTGATTTTTAGGCACATATTCGATGGGGAAAAGAGGTGTAAGAATGTAGCAGGTGGACAATTTGTTGTTGAGTCTCTCCTTTCAATCCCAAATTTGAGGGAAAACAAAACTAAACCGTCAAAAATTGGCACGAGTCACAAAGAGATTTAATATTTGCAAGGGTGTGAAGACGCCTCACCATGATGAAAACGCGACCAAGACAATGAATATCTAAAGAAAATGAACAGACAAGGTAATGCAGGATTAGAGGGAGTGGGGATCGAATAAGAGCAGGCAAGATGAAGCAGACAATGGAGGATTGGAGGGAGTGGGGATCGAACACAAGTAGGTGAGATGAAGCGACATGTTAGACCAATTGGTAGCGGTGAGGTGGTGGAGGTGTGAGGTGATACCACATGATAGACCACTGGAGGGGAAAACGAATTAAATAGTTTGAATTGATTGTTGGCGGTTTAGAAGGGATGGTTTTAGAAAACCTAACCCTACGATATGCCGTCAACATAATTATTATATTTTATTAAAGAATGGTTTTTAAAAATTAGAAACTTGATTGTGAAAGTGATAGACTACATACATTTGTGTAAAGTTAATGGTCAAATCAATACATGGAAAAAATCCTCTTATTTTATGAGTTGACGGGTTTTCTACAAAACCTAACCCTAATATATGCCTTTCACATCATTATTATATTTTATTAAATAATGGTTTTTAAAAATTAAAAATTTGAATGTGAAAGTGATAGACTGCAACAATTGCAAATTATGTTGGTAAATTCATTTTCTTTGACGAGCAATCGCTCCGCTGGAACAACAAAAGGCTTGCTTGGATTCTAGTTGAATTATACCTGGACAAAGGTCTGCCAGATTTTATCGACATCACCATCGTGGATTCACATCTCCTTCAAGCTGTGGATTTTTGGAAGGAACCCTTCCGATGCCACTCCTGCTGGAAAGCGGCCCATCTAAAATCTAAGTGTCCAGAGTCCAGGGAGCGCTCACAAATCTTTGGTCCAACTTTGTCAGATTATGATCAAGACAAAGGTTATGGTTTGGGTCCCTTCGACAGTGGTTCTTTCTTAGGTAAGATACATTTATGTTTACCTTCCTTCTTCAGCAAAATTTCGGCAATTTTTGGGACCTGCTACTGAAAAATTCGATAAATCGGGCGCTTGTCATTATTTGAGGTCCATTGATTTAGCCCATGACAGCCCTGGGGATACTCAATTGAATCCCCCCACTGATGTCACTCCATGTAAATTTTATCCCCCATTTTTTCTGGGCCCACAGAAGGGTTCCATTATTGACAGAAGTTTGATGATAGGTGGATGTCCTATTACATTTCCTAACATTGTTTCAGATGAGTTGGAGAAACCCACGGGTGATGGTTGTTCTATACCAAATCCTGTCACCAGACCGGATGTCGATTTCTTAAACTATGTTGGCTTGAATTTTGACTCTTCCAACCACTTCCCTAAGTCTGTAGAGTCCTTATCCCCTGAGCCCCTTCCCGTTTCTAACCAAGCTACTCTACTTCCCTCTGCTTCGAATCGATCTAATGTCACCATCCGTAAAAAGACCAGACCATGTTTTCCAAAAGTTCCCCCTGGAGCTACTGAGGGTGGTTTGGAACCTTTTGGTGAGTTGGCCCCTATTATTCTAGACCATGACAGTTCACGGACTACGATTCTCCCTGTTTCCCTAGAACCTAGTCCTGATAGGATCTCCATTCCGACCCTTAGAGAAAGCCAACCGACCTCCCTAGTTTCCTTATGATTATCCTATCCCTCAACATCCGAGGGTCTGGGGGACCCTTAAAACTTGCTTCCCTCAAAGAAATTATGAAACAGATTAAACCTGACATTGTTTTTATTCAAGAAACTTTAGTGAACAACGACAAAGTGAAACGACTGTTCCTCTAATGTTTTCCTTTGTGGAATGTTGTGGCTTTGGATCCTTGTGGACGATTGGGTAGTTTGATGAGTGGATGGAACCCAACATGTGTTTAGATATATTCTTTTGGTACCTCTGCAGGTATCTATCTGGAAGGCAGGTTCAAAAAGTTCGCAGATAAAGTGAAATTGCTCAATTGTTTCACACCCTATAAAGATAGTTCCGGCAACCTATTATTCAGTCTGGATTATTGAGAGAAGAAGGTATTATTGTGGGTGGTGACCTCAATTTTACCCTTTCTATGAGGTAGATGTGGGGAGATTCGGCCAGAAGTGACCCTCTTGCAGACTTCTTCACAAGCCTCATACAGTCTTTCGGTTTAGTGGATATTCAGCCGACTAAATTAACTCCTACTTGGAGGAATGGGAGAGCAGGTTCTACTGGTAGTTTGAAAAGACTGGATCGGTTTCTTCTTGATGATTCTCTTATTGGCAGCATTAGTAATATTAGATCATGGGTTATCAATTCAACCATTTCAGACCATAATCCTCTTTCTTCCATAGATCTCCTCCACCCTTTAAATTCAATACTTCTTGGATCAAGGATCCGACTTTTACCTCCCTTATAAAGCCAACGTGGCTTTCTATGGAACATTGGTCGGACCCTTCCTCTATTCAACTTTTATGTACAAAATTGATAAATTTAAAGAAAGTAGTGGTACTATGGCAGAGGGACAAGAAAGAACAATTAAAATAAGATCTACACCACATTGAAACAAAGATGGCATAGATCTTTGAAAAGTGCCTGTCACAGGTTTTTGTTCAAGAAGATATGGATATCCTGAAGGCACTGAAACAAAATAAGGAAATGATTCTCTCTATTGAAGAATCTACATGAAGGCTTAGGAGTTAGGCTATCTAGATTAACAATGGTGATAAGAACACTAAATTTTTCCATAAGTATGCCACACAAAGAAGATCACAAAATACTATATGGGATATAGGAGATGATGTTGGTGTCATTCTTTCATCCGAGTATGAAATTAAAAAGATCGCATTAAAACATTTTAAAGATCAGTACAGTCTGATTGAGGCAAAGGATACATGTAGCCAAATCAAGGTACTTGAACATATGCCAAAGTTTTTCAATGAAACAGAAAGTGATGAGATCGACAAAGCAGTCATGTTAGAAGAAGTTAAAGAAATTGTTTGCTCTATTCCAAAGGATAAAATCCTAGGCCCAGATGGCTGGACACAGGAACTCTTTTAGACTTTCTTTGAGATTATGGGGGAGGATCTCCACAAGGCCATCGAAGAATCCATATGTTTTGGCCCTATACCGAGTGCACTCAATGCTACCTTCTTCGCTCTTATTCCCAAGGTAAACAAGCCATAAACCTTTCATGATTTCAGGCCAATTGCCCTTTGTAATTTTGTTTATAAAGTCATTTCTAAAATTATTACCACAAGGATGAAAGAAAAATTGCCAGCATGTATCTCCTTTGAGAAGTTTGGTTTCTTAAAGGATCGCTTAATCTTTGATGTTGTTGGTATAGTACAAGAATGTTTACACACTTCTAAGTCTAAGAAGTTTAGCACCATTATTCTTAAGTTGGATTTGAAGAAAGCATATGATAAGGTGAGCTGACAATTTCTAAGAATGTTATTAACTCAGATCGGGTTAAAATGGGAGGTTACCCAATGGATTATGGCTTGTATTACCTCAGTTAATATGGCAGTTTTAATTAATGGCTCTCTGACTGATTTTTTCAAAAGTTACTGAGGGCTTCGACAGGGTTGTCCCCTATCCCCCTTGTTATTTCTTTTGGTTGTTGTATGTCTAAGTAGATTATTGAAGAAAGATGTGGTAGAAGGGGATTTCCATGGCCTCAAAGTTGCTACAACGACCATAGTATCTCATATCCTCTTCATAGATGATGTTTTAATTTTAGGGAGTGGGAAATATGAAGACTGGATGGAATTCAGAACTATCTTAAATAGTTTTTATACAGACACAAGTATGGATATAAATTGTCAAAAATAATGTTTTCTTACACAAAACATTGATCCCAGTCTAGAACAGATAATTCAATCAACGTTCAACATACAGTTCATCAACATCAAGAAAGGAATGAAATAACTTGGGTTTTATTTAAAACCAAACTGCTACAGGATAGCGGATTGGAATTGGTTGATTCAAAAGATCGAGAAAATAATTAACAATTGGACATTCTGGTGGCTCTCATTGGGTGCGAGAATGGTCTTAGTGAAATCAGTGCTACAAAGTATCCCTTTGTACTGGCTCGGTTTAGCGAAGATTCCTGCATCTATTTTACACAAGATTAAACAACTTATGGAAACATTCATATGCAGAGGAACTAACAAAGCTACAGGCTTTCACTTTTCCAAATGGAAAAACATTGCCAGTCCAAAGGAAAATGGTGGATGGGGTACAAGGAATATATTCTAGTTCGCACACTCTTTGGCCGCAAAATCCTGTTGGAGAGGACTATTTGGTAATAGTCTGTGGAGTCAGATCCTTAAAAGAAAATATTTAAAAGGAGTAGATATGACCTCTTGGCTATGAAAAGAAGAGTGCAAGTACCCTATTGCCTCTATTATCTGGAAAAAAATTATGGGCTCTTTGCATATTATTAAGCGATGGTTGGCTTGGCAAATAGGGTGTGGTAAACACATTATTATTGGAAAGGATCCTTTCATTGGAGATAATACTTCATATAAGCTCTCATCATCCTTAACTCAACATCTCAACAATCAGTTTATTTATACCTTAGCACATGCGGCCTTACCAGATACACCAGGTTCTACTCAAAGATGGATAGATGCCAACCAACTTGGACTATCAGGAGAATTGGCAACTGAATGGAATAATTTCATTGTAAATTTGAAAAGCAGTGGAATTACACTTAATAATACAAATGACAAAATTGTTTGGTCATGGAATAGGGCTATAGGAACAATAATTGTTGATTTAGCTTATCAGTCCATCTCTAGCAATTATCACAAGGAAAGAACTAGATGGTGGTTTAAGTTTATATGGAGAGTTAATATCCCAAGTAAAATTACTTGCTTCATGTGGTTATGCTTGAAGAACTGTATCATCACTGGTGCAAATTACAGGGAGCGAGGAGGCATTGGACCTTTAATTTGTAGTCTCTGTCTCAAGGATGATGAGACAACTACTCATTTGTTTATACATTGTGATACCACACAATTCATATGGAAATGAATCTTAAACTCTCTCAATATTACAGATGCTTAGAAGTATTCAACTTTGGAAGAAAATTTGCTGCAATGGTTTACACAATATCCAAGGATGAAACATATTCCTTTTTTGGTTATTTGGGGAATATGGAAGTATAGAAACAAAATCTTATTTGAGAACTGGCAAAGAGAGGACTCCAGAATAACTACAAAAATTATGCTTGATATTAAGGAACACAAAGGAGCAGGGGAAGTAGGCAAATTTGATTATATACTAAATCCAGTCTTCTTTGATGAAAATCYAATAGGATTTTTTGATGKTGCAGTTGTTGATGATAACTGTGGAGTTGGCATATTTATAAAATTAATTTTAGACCACAACTATAGGGCTCACTTTGCAGGAGGAAAAGGTAATAACWTGAAAGATGAAATTATGGGACTATGGGGCCTTTTATACATTGCTTATAGGTTGTCCATAAGTAAATTGATGTTTGTTGGAGACACCAAGGTGGCAATTGACTGGATTAACGATCGTTCAAATCTGAACCTGATATATTTATCTAGCTGGAAAGAACAGATCAAATGTTTAAAGCATAAATTTGAAGTAATCAAATTCATGCATGTACACAGGGAATACAACACAGTTGCAGATATACTCTCCAAAAAAGCGTTGGACAGCCCCCTGGGTTGGCTTTTTAATGAGGAGATCATTAAAGAGAATGTAGTAAATGTTGATAACTTTTTGATATTTTAAGTTCAAAACCAATGTACATCGGCATTAGATGGAAAGTTTACCTTCACTATTACATAAGCTAATTTTATGATACTATGTATAGCAAATTGACAGAAGTTAATATAAACTTTCTTGAATACTTGATTAAAGTATATGTCAAACTATCAAGGATTTTGAGGAGACTATTAAAGAACTACATTTTTCTCTTATCGTTTTGTAACTTGAAAGACCACTTGATTTTAATAGAATAACAGTGGAACTATTTTTTTCTATGTGAAAAAAAACTACGTACATTTTTGTGAAGTTAATAGTCAAATCAATACATGGAAAAATTCTTTTTATTTTATTAACATCAATTTAACAATTTAATATTTAATTATTACAACTATAATTTATTATTTCTTCTTATGTGTTATGAGCTTACCCCACGTTGACTATCTACATTGAACATAACCCCTTTATCCATGCTAATTAAATTTATCACATGGTAATTTAAACTTATCACGTGATAATTTAACTTATCACGTGATAATTTAAATTAATGTAAATTGATCACATATTAATTTAAACAAAAATAAGGATTTGAAAACCGTGTAACTCATTAGGGTTCGAAGAAAGCACTCATACTTAATTATTTATGATTATAAATAATTAATAAATATTCTTACTATGGTAAACGAAGAATTTAAAATTTTGAGAGCAATGTTCTAAAAGTTTCAAGTTAGTTAGATTTCATTTAACACAAAATTATTTGTACATAAAATTTATAAAATATCGGTTGTTTTTTAACTAAGTAATTTTGCATATAAAATTTATAAAATATTGGAAGTTGTATTTTTTAATAAGTCGGTCATAGATACTAACCACTAAATATCTCTCTATAAATGCCTTTACAACACTAAAGTGTACATAATCTTTTATCTCTAATATGAAATTTAGAGCACTAAAGTGTCCAAGATCTTTTGTCCCTAATAAAAAATTGGATCTCTAATATGAAATTTAGAGCATTAAAGTGTCCATGATATTTTGTTCCTAATAAAAAAAATTAGAGTTCGGAGTTGGAAAGGACTCAAGCTTCATAAACAACTATTATCTTTGGGTTGTTCAGTTTTAAGAAACAAGACAACTCTTTAAAATTGAAGTTTTATTTCTTATATAGAAGGAATGAATGTTTATATGTTTAATTAAAGTTCAAACCAAAACATTCTTTTTTGGGTGGGGAATGAATGTTTATATGTTTAATTAAAGTTCAAACCAAAACATTCTTTTTTGGGTGGGTAGTTTATTGAGTTTTGTTAATATCCCATTGTAAATTACTCTATAGGTAAAGACGCAAAGTTGGATGTGGACTCTCCAACTCTTACTACTTGTTCCAAACAATCTCAACCATGTGATGGGAGAGAACACCATGAAGTAAACTTAACTTAGCAATTAGAGAAAGGTGGGGGTGGTGTTATAGTTAACTTCCTAGCCCTCTTTTATGACTATTAAATGATAAGTTTGTAACTTTTGTTCGAGAATCAATTTGAGAATTATGGGTTAACTAATCTTTTTTTAGTTTCTTGAGCTTCTTTATTCGAAAAACAATTTTCCCTTTCATTAAATTTCCTCTTAAAATGATAGAATCATGTTTTCTTTAAACTTTTTTGTGGAGGAGAATTTTTTTGGAGAGAGTTTGATCTAGGGAAGAGGAGGCAAGGGGATTTCCACTCTGTAAAAGTATCAATGATCATGAAAGAGTCGCGCAAAACAACAATCTTTCTCTAAGTTAGATCTCTTAGAAGTTTAATTCCTTGATAATTAACCAATGCCTCAACATTGTCATGTGTGGCTCTCTAAGGCCCATAAGTTGCTTTTATCTTGAATTCCCCATGGGCATAGGATTATTCTTCTTATACATGCCACTCTCAATGGGTTCCCTTTAGTTTTTAGGACAAGTTTCTAGGCAAGACCTTCCTTTGTTCAAACTCTTTAAAGGGCATACAAATAACTTCTTTTGCAAGATGTTTTGTTGACTCTTCCATCCTTTGCAAGTTTGGAGGTTTCTCACAAAGTATGGTCATCTTGTGAGCTAGTCAAACTTTCCAC
>JASDQU010738833.1:165036-192841 GCA_032191745.1 Picea mariana
TTTTCAAAATACTCCTTATGAAATACTTATTCTTCTATATCACTTGCTAATAAGAATAGTAATATAAAAAAACTACGAACCAATGGTTTACCAAAACCATGGGCTGAGACAATACCATGGGCCAATGGTTTACCAAAACCATGACTTGTAAACCACCAATGATAAAATCAAAATTTTACCCTTTTTTTTTTTTAACTTCTTTTCCTTATAGTATTTTCCCAATACCATGGGCAATTTCCGTGAGTTTTTTGAAACCACATTCTATTCTTTTTTATTTTTTTTCTTTTCCCTTATTTTTTCTTTATTTTTCTTTTCTCTTATAACCGAACAACTAAAAATTTGACCATGGGAAAGACCTCTGTGATACCAAATGGCCCACTTCATGAGAACATCATGAACACATAACATAATTCCATATATTCATAATAAATAATATTTTAATTACTATCCATTTTACATATTTACTTGATATCACGTGAGATAGAATACATGTAGGGAATGATAAGTCATGTCCTTGACAAAGGTCATGACTTATCATAGATCAAAGGTCATGACATATCATTTACATTATAATGCCTATTTACATAATAGCAAACCTATAACATATTATTACATGATAATATATGTAATAAATAATATTGATACCACATTTTATTATTGATATAATACAAGTATATATACATAGTATTGACCTTTGGATTTGTATTCATTACACTATTACTTAACTTTTTACATTCCTTCAAGTCAATGATACCAAGATAAATAATATTGATACCACATTTTATTATTGATATGATACAAGTATATATACATAGTATTGACCTTTGGATTTGTATTCATTACACTATTACTTAACTTTTTACATTCCTTCAAGTCAATGATACCATAACCCTAGCTGATTAGGTTTCCATATATATATATATAGCGAGATGTTAGCCTATGGTTTACCTTAACCAATCACTAAGTCTAAATTGTCACCTATATTTGTATTATTCATTTAGGATATTAATAATATATCTTCAAGTTATGACTGATGAGTTAGTTAAGATTGCCTAGCCTAGTCATCATGCATGATTTTAGGATATAGAGCAAATATCTCTATGAAGTGGCATCACCCATTGTACTATAAATATGTAAAATTGGTGTGAATATAATAGTGTTGGATAGAGAGTCTTTTCAGCCATCTTGTTATTGTCTATATTTTATCAATTGGTATCAGATCTTCTTATGGTCTTAAGGGCTTGATGTGTTCATGGTAGTTTTCCATGAGTGATTCAGAATCTGAGTTGATGGATGATGGCTACTCTTGGCATGTCAAAGAAATTCTAGCTGCTCAAGCACGATATGATCTGCCTCCTGTGCATTACGAGATTGGTAACAATTCGTATGGAACATAAATATCTGTTCGAAATCAACATCAATCACATTAGCAAACTGCTAGGTATCTCTGATTTGTAGTATTGGGAAATATTTTTTTTTGCACGGGTGTTCTTTTATGAAGGAAAAGATCTATTGTTGAATTCAAATTTTAGATCGGTGATATTGATTCTAGATTAAGCTGAAACCGGAATTTTTTCTGGATTAATTGATCCACTTCTTATCAAACTAGCCCGATTGAATATGTCAGATATAACGTCCATAGATTGAAGTTTCAATATTATTTTCCAGCACTTTTCATTAATTTTATCCTTCCATAATTGTTTGACCTGTCCATGTCACTGCATTCTTTTGACTAATGAGACTTTTGGTCTCATTCCCACAGTCTCCCTTTTCGCCATATGAATTCACATACCACAATAGAATTCATGACATTGGGTTCACTATTCTATGGACCTTCCTGAGTGTGTCCTCCATGAAAACCTCAACCTGCTTGATCCTTATTCCTTCATTTGTGTTATTTGTTGTGAAAGAGTTTAATGCACTGGACTTTTCTAACAAAGAAGGTAGTTCTTGTGGATGTTTTCTAACAATCCAACAATTCACGCGATTTGAGATCTGTGTTAGCGATCTGTCACCATGGATTCATCATCAACAATATAACATTCCCCACGGATCTGTGTAGCACAAGAAGAAAACAAATAAATCTGTTCAATATTCTGTGATCCTCATCCTCAACGATTTTCTCCAGCTACCTGCACACAAAACATTCAACAATCCATGTGAGATTTTATGCACTATATTTTTTAGTTGTTCAAACGCTGAAACATGGAGGAAAATCAACACAATTGCACAATTTGAATTCGAAGCGGCCTGCTCAGATCTACATTTTCATTTTCGCCCATCTCCTTTCTGTGCTTCAATCTGAGAAATCACAACCCTTTTCTCAACGATCCTCTTCCCTCTTACGAAAGAGGCAGGGAACTCCCAGGTAGAAGGTATATTATCTTTATACATGGGGACATACTCGAAGATGTCGTCATTACAGGGGAAAATGGCACCATTGATGGCCAGGGTCAAGTTTGGTGGAATATGTGGAGAGATGGCATCTTGAAATACACGAGAGGAAGTTTAGTGGAGATAATGAACTCAAAAGACGTTATAATATCGAATATTGTTCTGCTGAATTCACCTTTCTAGAACGTGAAAGTTCACAGATTGACGATTATAGCTCCGAGGGAGTCGCCTAACACTGACGGAGTCGATCCAGATTCTAGCTCAAATTTCTGTATTGAAGATTGCCATGTGAGCAACAAAGAAGACTTGGTAGCCATCAAGAGTGGGTGGGATGAGTATGGAATAGCTTTCGGTCGTTCCGAGCTCCAACATAATCGTCCAGAGGATAACCGACTCAACGCCTTTTGCAGGAATCACCATCGGTAGTGAGACTTCCGGTGGAATCCGAGACATTCTGGTAGAGAATGTAAACATCTATAGCTCATCATTCGGAATTCGAGTCAAAACCAACAAAGGAAGAGGCGGGATCATCCACAATATCACATTTTCCGAGATATACCTGGACATTTTCCGAGATTTCACATTTTCCGAAATATCACATTTTCTCTTGATCATTCACGAACAAGGAAACCGATTATTGCATCACAAGATTGCAAAGGATAAAATCATTGGTTGATTTCTATTAAAATAGTCCGTGTGCCCCATGATGACACATAATTTTTCAAATTAGTCTTTGATTGCAATCCATGCCCGTGGAGAGAAATCGAGAGTTGGATGACTTTAAAAGAAATGGATTGAGGGAATTTTTTAACGTCATTTTTTCAAAGTGTCCATATAAGAAATTAAAATGGGATTGGTGTAAGTGGACTCTTGTGTTTACATATTGTATGTGGGTCATAGACTGAGGTACTATCATCGACAAGTTAACGATGTTTTCTCTCTATTGATAAAACACTTATCAAAGAATGCAAGATTCTCTCTTTAGTCTCCATGTCACGAAAAGTGACAAGCTAAGTTGAAAAGGTTTGGAATGTAATAAAATAATTTGAGAGAAAAAACAAAGAAATATTTGCATCGCACTGGGCTGAAATGAACCAAAAATAAAATGTTCTGTTCTGGTTGAGATTTGACTGTAGAAGAGCATATATGGAGGTGTTGATGTACTTCTAGAAGCGTGTGGGAGACTACAAAGCATCGAGCAGATTCCAAATGACATAGCAATTGATCATGGTGGGAGATCTATTGAAGCGACGTGCTTCAAGGCATTCGGTCTTAGCAGTGGTTCGATCCGAGCACTGATTCGAGCTATGTGTACTTCGTATGCCTCCATTTTAATTTACATATTTGCGTTTACAGATACTTGAATGCAACCATTTTACACATGCAAATTTTCTCTCAGGTTTTAACCCAACACCCTCGATGCTGAGGAAAATAGAGCACATAAGAACATGCAAACTTCAAATTGATGAAGAGGTAAGTGATCACGTTCAAACGAAAGAGAGAGGGAACCCCCATATTTTTTTATCTACTGTAGAAAATGGATCTGAAGCCACCGCCTTCCTACGGTACCACGATAAAAAAAAGTCGATCCCCATCCACAGCGAATGACATATCCCAATACCCTCTGTAATCGTTTTGGTATATCTTCTTGCTATTACGATAACTCTTTCTCTCCTGGAAATTCTAAAGATTAAGTGGTATGGTATTGAACGAAGAATGGTGGATAAAATTTGGTAGCCATCTTGCAAGGATTTTTGAAGGTTATTGCTGGAATAGAAATCTCTCTCACAAATACTTCTAAGTCTGAAGGCGAGGGTTGCAAATCGGGAGGGATAGGAGTCGATCTGACCATTGAGCCAAGCATTACTGGAAAGGAATTGTGCAACAACTGGAAAGGAATTGTGAAGCTATTGTTTCTTAAATGTTGAGAAGTGATTTGAGTGCATCAATATCCCATGTGCCCATTGGAGTCAATTAAATTTTGTTTGTTTTCCTCATTAGTTGCTCCACATGGTATGTGGGAAATCATTGCCTACAAATTTTTCCTATGAGAAGTGTTGCTCATAGTAAGAGAAAAAGTTCAAAATTCATAAGTCAGTATGAGAGCACAAGGGAGAATTTATTGAATGAAGTTTAAAAAGTATTTTGTGTGATCTTGTGACATATAGAAAATAAATTTTTAGATATTTTTCAATGTAAAATAGTGAAAAGGAGGTTGGTTGCTCCATTTTGTAACAATTGAGGAAGTGATGGGAATCCATAATAAAATATATTATTTTTGCTTGTGTTCTAGATCCGCCTGAAATTGAATAAGGAGATCTTAGGTACACCTTGCATAGTGTGTTGTGGTGAATTTTTCATGGAGGCTTATATTGTTTCCTGTCTAGTTTTGACATAAAAAAACTTACAATTGTAGCATTTAACGCAACACACACAAGCTCAAGCACAATGTTGCTCATGCATATGCATTCAAGAAAAAGTAATGCAAATCAAGCATCGACAAAGAATACTAAAGCAATGAACAAGTCAAGCTCGTAATCAAAGGAGAACTAGACTCAAAAACATCGACAACACATTCAAATTTGAAGAGTAATTCAAATTCAGAATCATGATTATTGTAACTTGGAAATAGTCCTTTTGTAAGTTTACTTGTCTTTTTAAATCAAGTGAAGTTGAATTTGTAATTGGGTGCATTCTCGATTGAACCCAACACCCACAACTTGCTTGTATCATTCTATTCCCGAGTCATTGTAATTTTGAGTCGAAATTGAAAAGGTTGAGTAGTTTAAACTCAAATCATTGTAATACTTTGGGATGCATTTTCGGTGGTAACCGAAATCCTCAACTTCCTGAAAGAAAGTTCAAGTGAGAAACTTCAACTGAGGATGAAAGTATAAGCAAATGTGAGCAAGCGATTTCAAGGATTCAAGCGAGTGAAACAAATTCAAATGAGTTCAAGCGAGTGTGAAGTTCAAGCGAGCGATTCAAGTGAGGGAGTTGCAAGTAAGCCTTCTTTTGTCGAGTCAAATTGTAATCATGGTCTACTTGCACAAGGAGAACTCATTTAGTGTTTTGAAATGGCTCGAAATATCGAATTATTAGAGTTATTGAACACTCTAATTATCACTGTTGAAGACAACACAGTGGTACTGAACAAATAAACTCTACAATTTTTTCTAACTTGTTTGCAAGTGACACAAGCCAAAGTTAGACTTCTTCAATCTCAATCCCAACTATTGAATGATGAGTTGATACATCTAAAAAATGAATAGCTAGTGAAGTGTTCTGAACTAGTTTTTGTTCAGAACAATCCTCTCTATAATGATGATGATGATGATGCTGATGTTTTTGATCAACATATAATGAAGGAGAAACTCAGCAATACAACTCTGGATGCAGACGAAGATGAAGCTATTTTTGAACCTTCATTTCAAGATTTTTATTTTGAATTTAGTGAAGAAAACCTTTCAATGATGCAACAACATGTAGTAAATCAAATTTCACAGATGTCAAAGAAACAGGTTGAGAATAATATTTCCAATCCCATCATGAGACCTTGGGAAGAAATTATTTACAACAAGAATAGAACATGACTTGGATATGACAAGGAAGTCACCTTTCATATTCCCAATTATTCCAAACCAATCCAGTTCCAAAGTGATGGATTCCTTCAAGAAGTTTCAACTTCACCTGTTCTAGTTGAGCATCATAATGATAAGTGCCAACATTGTAACCGAGTTGGTCACATGGAGAATCAATGTTTTGATATCCATCCTTGCCAGCATCGTGGCAATCATGACCATTATTCAGAGAGATTTTCAACACTGAAGAAATCTTCAAGATTGAAGATTCACTATGAGTGGATTGATCCTTGGAAATGGTCATCAACAACCAAGCGATTATATAAGTCTTACCGAAGAATTCAATCTCGAGTAAAGACCAATCTTGCAGCACATAACATTTTTGTACCTCACATAAGTGGTCCCCTTATGGCATAGCTTTCGAGCATGGCCCTCACAGGATGAGATAACATGTGGTTTTTTCTACATGCCCACTTCATGTTGTACACAAATGGAATAAGTATGATACTCTCTTAATCCTAGAATAGGGAGTACAATGATGTAACTCTTCTGTACCTTAAAGGGGGGATTTCAAAATTCCAGTGACGATGGTTCATGAAACCACTTGTGGTCTCTCCTTTCAGCTGACAAAGGGGGGGAATTGATGATGTAATTGGTTGTTAGACTAAAAGTTTCGACCACAAGTATGCCAGATGGGCATGAAATTTGCCAAATGGGCAACTTCAGTCTGTAGATGAAAAACTTTAGCAGAATTATGGTTCAATAAGTTTAAGTTGAATCATACATAATTGGAATGTTGATTTTGATTTTGAGAGAAATGATGTGGACGTTTGGTTCACATAGATGGTCATTCGACCTAGCAGAGGACACGAGGATCCTTCTGCATTGCATCTTGGCATTTGATTGAGTTGTCAGGCATTTTTAGGGACGTGTCAGACTAGAAGCTGATTAACTTCTCTTGGTTCGCTCTAATCATATTGGAGTTTACATTAAGTGAACAAATTGCATACATCTTGGCTCACATGATTACATAGTGAGATTTTCCAGAGATGGCAGAATTTGGCAGGATTATGGTTCAATGAATTGCAATTGAATCATACACATTATACATTGGGATGTTGTTGGACACCTAAAAGTGTCAATATTGGTTACTGGTTATCCGAAAACCATTAGATACATGGTATCAATTGGTTAGTGGTCATCCCAAACGACAGATTCAGAGAGCACTTCAGTGATACACTGATAGTAGAGTAGTGATACTACATGTTCACCAATTAATAGAGGACATTAGATTCTTTTAGCTCAAATACTTGGAAAAATGATCGAATTGAAAAGTAATCATGAAATGTTCAGATATTGCAGTTTCTCACTTCCATATCTCATCTCTTTTCTAGTTCATTTCAGATGAACCATTCAACATCCAGATTGGTGATTTTTCAGGAAGTTCTTCATTGAGGCTCAACATAGGAGTTTTAGTATGAAGACTTGGAATTGATACCATTTTATGCTTTATTGCTAGTATTATTGATCGAACTTGTGATTGAGGGGGGGAATTGTTAGCCTATGTCTTACCTTAACCAATCACTAAGTCTAAATTGTCACCTATATTTGTATTATTCATTTAGGATATTAGTAATATATCCTCAAGTGGTGACTAATGAGTTAGTTAATATTTCCTATCCTAGTCATCATGCATTATTTTAGGATCTAGAGCAAATCTCTCTATGAGGTGGCATCACCCATTGTACTATAAATATGTAACATTGATGTGAATATAATAGTGTTGGCTAATGAGCCTTTTCCGCCATCTTGTTGTTCTTGTCTATATTTTATCATTCTCACCATGTCTACACTTAGTATTCACGAATTCACTTTGAGTGTGTGTACACATACAAATTAAAAAATGACAAATATGTTGGTTATTTGTTTTATTAGAGTTGGACTCAATTTGCCTGAAAATTGGTTTGGTTTTGTTACTATGGTAGTTTAACTAAATTCCGAGAACATTCCTATCTAAATTCCGAGAACATTCATAATTACTTAAATCATATTTTAAAAAGTATATATTAAAAATGAAAAAATTAATTAATAAATAAGAACTAAAAACATTCAAATGTGTTTGTTAAGTTTGAAAATTGGATCAAGGTTTTCGTTTTTTTGTTGGTAATTTAACAAATTATCGATAAATTTTCTACCCATCATTTCCTTTAAATATTCTTCATTATTACTCTATTCTATCATCTTATAGCTTTTAGTCTCTTATGATAGGTGGAGTGTCCACTTGAAACGTTGGACATTTCAAAAACTTCCTACACAGTATTTATCTAGAAATCTTATGGAGACAATTTTTCTACTTTCCAAAATGATATTCAAAGAAAATGTATTTTTAAAATCAAGAAAATTAAAAAAGTGAGACTAGGTTGCACAGTGAAAATTGGTGGTGCTCGGTGCCCTGGGAGCGGGAATGATGATAACTCTCCATGTAGCACTCCAAGTGGATGCCAAGGTTCTGGTACATTGAGCAATGCTACAAGGGATGGAAAGGTACCAGGTTGGGTAAAAAAGAAAGGTTAGGTTGGGTGAACAAGTGACTATGGAAAGTTGAGAAAAGAGAGGGTCTTTGCCCCACCTATAAATGAGAATGGGGTCCAGGGAGATTTTATATAAAACATGATAAATTATGTTTTACATAGGTAAGGGGTGGAGGGAGATAAATTATGTTTTACATAATATATTCCTCCACCCCCTACCTATGTAAAACATACTTTATTACTTTTTACATCAAATCTTATGTTTTACATAATATCTCCCCCCACCTCCTACCTATGTAAAACATAATTTATTACCTTTTACACCAAATATTATGTTTTACATAATATCTCCCCTCACTCCCTATTTATGTAGAACATAATTTATTACCTTTAACATCAAATCTCCCCCACTCTAAGAGAGATTTTACGTAAAAGGTAATAAATTATGTTTTAGGTAGGTAGGGGTGGGTGGAGATATTAAGTATGTAAAATGTAATAAATTATGTTTTACATAGGTACCAGGTGGGGGGAGATATTACATAAAACATAACAAATTATGTTTTACATAATATCTTCTCTCACCCCCTACCCATGTAAAACATAATTTACTATATTTTACATAAAATATTCCCCACCCCCATAAATGAGGGTAAAACATATTTTACATAATATCTCCCCCATCGCTTATCTATTTTCACCAAGAAAACAGGGACAGGAAACTCACTAATACTTCCCCACGTTCGTGGATGGTAAGGGTGCTAAATCTCAACCCCCACCCCTTATCTATGTAGAACATAATCTATTAAGTTTTACATAAAATTTCTCCCCACCCTCACCCTCATAAATGAGGGTGGGACATGTTTTACATAATATCTCTCCCCACCCCCTACTTATTTAAAACATAAGTTATTAGGTTTTACATAAAATATCGACCAACCCCCACCCCCATTTAACATAATTTATTAAGTTTTACATAAAATCTCCTCCAACCTCCACCTCGATAAATGAAGGACATAAATAAATTATGTTTTACGTAAGTAGGGGGTGAGAGTAGATTTTAGGTAAAACATAATAAATTGTGTTTTATATAGGTAGGAGGTGGGGGGAAATATTATGTAAAACATCATAAATGAGGGTGAGGGTGAGGGTCGGGGTGGGGGAGATATAACAATAATACTAATATAATTTTAAGGTCACGACCAAGCCAGACACCAAATTGGTGTATGAGACCCCCTTGTTTGTGGGACAAGGGACCCCCTCCGTGCAAGGATTTGACTGCTAAAGTCTACAGAGGTGTACATACCCTACCCCCATATGGTTTGAACCCGTGACCTCCAAGGAGGAAACACACGTTCTTAACCATTAGGCCCACTCAGTTTATACATGTAAAAGGTAATAAATTGTGTTTTACAAAGGTGGGGGAAGATATTATGTAAAACATAATTTACACAGGTAGGAGGTGGTGGAAATATCATGTAAAATGTGATCAATTATGTTTTACATAGGTTCACTAATCCGGATTATTTTCGGAACGAGATGAAAGAAAAACAAATACAATGAAATACTCATGAAAATTTCTAGAAACAGAGAAATACAACAATACTTGATTTCTATTAATGAAATAATTGTAAAGAGACTGTAAAAATACAGAGTGCAAGACTCGCTAGAATGGTGGCAGCTTTATCTCTGAGAAGAGATGTGACGACTACGCTCATTCACAAGAAGATGATTAAAATGAGGCTCTGAAGGAATTTTTATGATAAACACGAATGCCAAAACCATAGACATCCAAAAACCTAAACCTAGGAGATGAAACTCCAAAAGTCATGTGGGCCCCATTTGGGTAAGTTAGTACATTAACTTCCCGAGGTCATAACTTTTGCATACGATCTCCGTTTTAGGCATTTGATAGCCCGTTGGAAAGGTCTTTTCGAGAACTACACATTATTCCATCAAACTCTAACTTTGTCTATAGTTTGACTATGGCGAGGCAAAAAAGGGCTGTTTAGGCCCCAAAATGGCCTTGGAAGTACAACAAAATGTGTTGTCATGAAAACATACAAAATAAGCTAGTTGGATTAGGTGGGAGGCCATTAGTATCCACCTGGAAGATGTGTAGGGCTTCCGACATCCCTAGAAGTGTATAAACCACAATTACAAAGAAGTACATAAGAATGTGCTATACTAAAAAATGACAAGAGGAGCCAGTTGGAATAGATGGGTGGCCACCAATATCCACCTGGATCAATCCTCCTCCCTTAGGAAGAAATGGTTTCCATTGAATTGAGTGCCCGGGGAAGAGGGGAAATCATTTTCTGAATCTGAAGCTTGGTGAGCTGCGTGCCTTGATGGAGAAGTTGTGCTTCTTGGGTTGTGGAAGACTATCACAAACATGTTGCTGGAGGGGTTTAATCTTTTCCACCAACCTGTTGTCTCTGGGTTGGATGGGGCATTGTGTAGGCACCATTGTAGGTGAAGAAACAATATCTTTTGTCTCTTCGACAATATGTTTTTTCTGGATAGAAGGTGTTGAGGATGTAGTGGTTGTAGTGGTGTTCTGTGCATCCTTTGAACAGACCGTGAAGAGGATGAATTTTGCAATATGAGATATTACCTTGCGGTGCTGTTTTGGTGGAGTAATAGTCGAAACTACCTCTGGTATCCTATAGAGATGACCTCTTAGATTAATAATGACACTACGGGGTCTATACTCATAGACAACATGCCGTTTCCACATATATGGTTAGCCCAAAACAACATCATAGACATCAAGAGGGGAAATATCACACACTACTTCATCCTTGAAGG
The DNA here is from genome assembly GCA_032191745.1 of Picea mariana. Taxonomy (NCBI): domain Eukaryota; kingdom Viridiplantae; phylum Streptophyta; class Pinopsida; order Pinales; family Pinaceae; genus Picea; species Picea mariana. Next base: position 176,351 of record JASDQU010738833.1, read on the forward strand.
GATGTATGCCATAGGACAAGTGACACTGCTAGCTGATGTGAAGATCTCGTCCCTGGTGAAGCCACCTAATGTTGTATGGCTGCAGGTGTGGTGTTGTCGACAATCCCAACTGTTTGACGACCTGAGTTGAGATGAGGTTTTTCTGGCTGCCGTTATCAACAATGAAATGAAATGGGGTCCCCTTCACCCACATCTGTGAATGGAAGAGGTGCTCCCCCTCTTTAGGATCTACTAGTTCTTCTAGCTGAATTGTTGTGGCCACGACAGTAGTAGTGGGGTTTGCGTCAATGATCTATCTGTTTTCAATATTTTCTGGATCAAATTTCGAATCAGGGTTTGGCTTCGTGTCTTTGACCTCGACCACCAATGACTATTTCAAGCGACATTCATCGGTTTTGTTCCAGGGGATTTTGTGGAAGTCACACCACTTCCCAGTGTCATTCTTCATCTTTACTTTACCATTTTTGTCCCGTGTCTTGGACTGGTTGTCTAGAGGCTTTTGGTTAGGGTCATCTTTAAAGTGCTTTGGTTGTTGCATATTTGTAGACCCAAATTCCCATTTGTTCTGGTGCCTAAATTTCTGCTCGATTTTGACATCATATCGATAGGAAACTCCCAATGATGAGATGTTTAGGAAATCCATTTCGGTTTGGATGTACCTATGTAGAGCCCCACAGTTTTTCAGAACCAGATGTTGCTCAGAGTCTTTGATACCCAGCTTAGTGTGTAAGGTATGGAAAGTATTTGTGAACTTCGACACTGTTTGGTTCTTCTCTTGCTGCAGTGTGGTCCATCTCATGTACTGGTATTCATAGTTATCAACAGGATAATAATATTCTTTGACCGCATCCACAAAAAAATACCAAGTTGGCTTGGCCCCATATATTCCAGATTCCTCTGTGGAAATTTGCTCCCAGTAAGTTTCCCACCAATGTTTGACATGGGGGGGAGCCTTGAGGAGTGCGAAGGTGATCTTTTCCCTGTCGAAATTTTTTTGAATAGAGAAATAACCTTCTAATAGATTTGACCATTTTTCTAGGACATCCGCATCTATTTGACTTTCAAATATGGGAATATCAAAATTAACTTGTACCTTGTGTTTTTCCAGAGTCTGTACTTAAGGCTTTAAAAAGTACAGTGTCTAGGCATTCGAAAGTTAGTAAGATGTAAAAAGGGAGGAGGGTATACCTTTGGGAAAGGAAGCTAGGGTTGATTTCTAGGTTTTCGGTGTCTAGCTTCCAACTGTTGATCTTTGGAATTGATAGAGCATAATAGTATACTCGGTTTAATTAGCCATTTGTCTATTTGAACTATGTCTGTTTGAGTTATTTGTGATATTTCGGCTAATTCTCTTTCTTTATTTTCCTTGATATTTAGCATATATTTAGCTGTATTGATCTGACCCAGTATCTCCATGCCACTTTCACCATCGGAACCCAAACAAATCTCACTTAACGAACCGAAAATTTCTTCGCAAGATTTCCTTAGCTTCATAGCTTGTTGTTTGCCTTCAGATATATTTCGCTCCCATTCTTTCAACAAGATATTACCCCTGGTCTGCTCTGCGATGGGAAAACTAGAACTACTACTTGTTTCCCTTCTCATTGTGGCTATAATAGCCTCTTGGAATGCCACCCGAGCTGCTCCGGCATCCCTTTCTTTAAGAGAGAGGTTTTCCAACACCTGATCAATGAGTTGGAAGCTGCTTTGAATTGTTTCTACTTTAACAAGCAGACCCTGCCGCGTCGCCGATAACCTCTTTCTGATCTCTATTTCCTGGGGTTGAAATATCTCGATATCGATTACCTGGATTTCGGCGAATTCTAGTTTGGCCCGAAGCTGGTCTATCAATTCTCCCTGTTGGCTTATCTGAGTCTGACTCGTCTGAACCTTCAACTTTGTTTGTTCGAGATCGACTTTAAGCCGCTCATTTTCTTTTTGATCTTCTATTCTTGCTTGCTCTAAAGTCGCACTTGCCTGATGTTTAGCAGCAGCCTCTGCTGTAGCTAGTTTAGCCTCTAGCGTCTTGATCAAATGATTTTTTCGTTTTAGCTGATCTTTTAGGGTCCCGACTGAATATTGGTTCACCGTGGCGAAAGCCCCCAATGTTCCTGCTATTTGCGTCGTGAATTCTACTTTCTTCATAATTCTCCCATCAATTAAAATTTTAAATTTCTTAGAGACATTACCTGCCTCTTGGTAGAGTTCTTGTCTCACAACCACTTTCCTTTTCTTATCGAAGAAAAATTCATTCGGAGGTAGCTCTTCTACTGATATAGGTGTCAATTTTTCACCCAAAATCCAACCTGCGTCTGGGATTTCCTTTGCATACTGTAGGGGGGTAATGGAGGCGATGGGATTGCCGACCTGTTTAGAAGATTTCCTGGGAGTAATGACTGAAGTTGGCTTTCTTGGAGGATCGAAAGCCTCGGCTTCCTGTTTCGTGCCCCCAACTTGCTCTTCTTTATCCCGTTGTTCTTCTTGGCCAGGTGCTGAACCTTTAGAGCCTTCGGCTTCTGTTTGCTGCTCCTTTGCTATCGTCGAATATTCACCCCGTAATACTGGAGGAAGGAAAATCCACCTATGCTCTTGGAATCTGACAACATCGGCCCTCTCTTCGAGTGACATGGCTTGTATTCGAGCCAAAATCTCGTCATAAGATTTCGCGCCTCGGAAAATATCATCATGAGGCAAATTCTCATGCTCAAATCTTTTAAGGCCACAACTGGCCAAATGATTACTCACGACCCTGTGTGGATCGTGTTTCTTGAATTCGATGTGGACCAACTTTATATCTTCTAGGGCTGCTGCCTCATCCTGTGCATGCCCGAAGTCTAATAATGAATAGGTGTTTAAATGAACAGAAAAAGGTGGCCATACCTTTTTTGAAAACCCGTTCAGTTCTTTACTTATACCGCCAATTACGGTTTGCCTGGCGATCTCGCGACAAGCCAGCCTGTCGGGTATAAGTAAGGGTAAATCATGTGGAGGGACGGAAGCGTCGAAAACCCTGATGTATGAAAATTCTTTCTCCACGTACCAATCGACCACTCTTCTTAAACTTTCTGTGATGCTATTCGATATCCTGGGTGGCAGATTACCGAAGATGGCAACATGCATTGATACCATTACCCAGTTGAAGATTTCGTATACGAAATCCAAAGCCTTGTCCTCCCAAAGCTTAGAATGGTATACATGGATTGGCTCAGCATCCGATGGAGCCCAGCTCCAATTCATCAAGGGAAAAGGCATCATGGAACATACTGTGTCCATGAGATATGCAGACATAAAAAATGAAGCAACTTTCCCGCTCTCTTTTTGCGTCCGATATTCTATAATCCAACTGGTCAGGCTGTCTGATAACATTTTGGCCCAGTCGAAAGAAGAGCCTTCTGCTACTGAGTATATCAAGGGCACCCATGGGAGGAAAAAATGCGTGGTGTCTTCCCTCCCATACAATCTACAGGTCATCATCGCTACGTATTTGACCTGTGGTTCCAAAGAAGATATGGAATAAATTCCATTGCTGTCTGCCCTAAACTTCGCTGGGTGTGAGACCCAATCCTTGATCAAATCAGATAAAATTTTCGCGTATTTCTCGCATTCCTTCTGTTTAAAACCCTCTAGAAACTCTGCATTGTATGTGAAGTCTGACGTGGGTGGTAACTTGTACATCGCCTGTAAGTTTTCTGGTCTAAAGGTTCCAACAATGAACTTTTGCTCGTTGATGATGGTTCTGGTAGGGATGTCTACATGATCTAGCGCCCATCGGATCATGTCATAGTAAGGTAGAAGGCATGGCCTAGCCACTACTTTATGCATCTCTGCCTGGACAACGATCTTGTATTTGGTAGTCATGTCATCTTTCTCTTTGTCACTAGAATCGTTCGAACAGTTCACCACATCTGATTGCAAAACCTCTGAGATGTATGACCAGGTTCGCACAGAATCAATGCTCTGAGGTGAAGTATCCGAAACATTATCAGAACCTTGTCCTGAAACCTCAGCGCTTGCCTTGGATGCTTTTCGCGGGGCCATGACAGGGGATTGTAACTTAGCTCTTCTGCAATAAAAATGCGTATACATATAGAAGTTAACTTACTGAGAAAAACTTCTCTGTGCGGGATAGAAATGAACTTTATGAATAAAATAGGAAGCAAAAGATCTATATCTTCAAACATTTAACATATCGATGTCCTTACAAACAGAACGGTCCAATCATATTTAGATAGAGATTTTGGCAATAAAAACCATATCTTTACTTTGCCGTTTCGCCTTATTTCCAATTAATGCCATAAAATTCGACGGTTCGTGGCACAAGATGGCGCAAAGAACATTTGAAATTACCTCGTAAACTATGCATTATTATCATTCGCATTAAACATTGATTATGCTGGCTTGGCTTCCTTAATTAGGATTTAAATCAACATTTCGGCGTTCACTGTATCGGGACTTTTAACTCTAACCTTTCGAGCCTCTAAAACCCGAGACTGCGATGATTAGATTTAATTAAGCAAGGACATAACTAAGATTAAGTGTTTTAATTAATTATGCTTTCATTTATATCACGACTTCATGGCTCGGGACTTCGAAGGTAAAGTTTCCGGGAGGAATGTAAGCCGAGTCACAAAATCCCGAGAAACTTAATCATGGTCAAAACTAATCAACCCTGACTCTAACCTATGTTACTTAGGTAAAAGTTTCATGGCTTTGTGTTTCAGACTTTAGCGGTAATGTTTTAGGAGAGAGTGAACACCGAGACACGAAATCCCGACAACATTTGACTGAGGTTTACATCGTCTCACTCTTAGCTTTCACCTGAGGTAAGCTTTTAAAACTCTTCGCGAATTTGCACATTGGGGTTTGTAAATCTTGTGACTTGTAACTCATGAAGAGCGATATTCCGAGGTACAAAAAGCAACAACCTTCGTTTAATGATAAAAAGTGGTAACTTAAAAGACATCACATCCCCCGCTATTTCGCATGACGATACTACTGAGATTTTTAGTAGGTGAATGTCATGAAGCAAAAAAGAACTTAAGAATCGACATTTGAATTTTAAAAAAGATTTGAACCAAATGAAAAAAGGTGGTTCCAACACCTTGAAGGGAGAGGTTCCTAAAAAATGGCCGCTTGATGAAGATGCGCATGTTGCTATTGGCATGTGTTGAAGGATGTGTGCAAAAATCTCCATTATTTCGTCCCTCTGTCGTGTGAGAGCTTGCTCAAGCAATGGGTTAATATAATATTCTACTCCACCATTTTTCTTTTCTGCTGCCATCGAGGGTTTCTTGGGCATGCGAGAGTGATTTTCCTCAAGAGAGACAAACTTGAGACCCAACTGGCTATACTCGGACCTCATCAGGGACATGCACTGAAAAACGATCAAGAGAAGCCTGCTTTGATACCACTGATTCAGATTATTTTCGGAACAAAATGAAAGCAGAGAAATTACAATGAAATTCTCATGAAAATTGCCAGAAACAACGACATATAACAATACTTGATTTCTATTAATGAAAGAATTGTAAAGAGACTTTAAAAATACAAAGTGCAAGACTCGCTAGAATGGTGATAGCTTTATCTCTGAGAAGATATGTGATGGCTACGCTCATTCGCAAGAACATGATTACAATGAGGCTCTGAAGACATTTTGATGATAAACATGAATGCCAAAACCTTAGACATCCAAAAACCTAACCCTAGGAGATGAAACACCAAAAGTCATGTGGGCCCCGTTTGGGTAAGTTAGTACATTAACTTATTGGGGTCGTAACTTTTGCATACGATCTCTGTTTTAGGCACGTGATAGTGCGTTGGAAAGGCATTTTCGAGAACTACGCATTGCACAATCAAACTTTGACTTCATCTACAATTTGACTATGGCGAGAAAAAAAAACATTGTTTAGGGCCACAAAACGGCACTAGAAGTACAAAAAGATGTGCTTTCATGAAAAAATACAAAATAAGCCAGTTGGATTAGGTGGGAGGCCACCGGTATCCACCTAGAAGATGTGTAGGGCTTCTGACAAACTGAGAAGTGTATAATCCACAATTACAAAGAAGTACAAAAGAACTTGTTGCACTAAAAACCGACAACAAGAGCCAGTTGGAACAGGTGGGTGGCCGCCAATTTCCATCTAGATCATCCTCCCCCACCACCTACCTATGTAAAACATAATTTATCACATTTTACATAATATCTCCCCCCATTCCCTACCTATGTAAAACATAATTTATCATGTTTTACATAAGATCTCCCCCCACCCACATCCTCATTATGCAAAATAATAATGAGGGCGGGGGTAGGGAAGATATTATGCAAAACTCAATAGATTATATTTTACATAGGTAGGGGGAGGGGGAGATATTATGTAAAACATAATAAATTATGTTTTACATAATATCACCCCCACCCCTTGCCTATGTAAAACATAATTATTATGTTTTACGTAAAATCTCTCACCACCTGCACCCTCATAAATGAGAGTAAATTATATTTTACATAGTATCTCTCCTTAGCCCTTATCTATGTAAAACATAATTTATTATATTTTACATAAAATTTCCCACCCCCTACCTATGTAAAACATAATTTAATGATAATAATCTAATTTTAAGGTCACAACCAAGCCAAACACCAAATTGGTGTATGAGACCCCCTTATTTATGGGACAAGGGACCCCTTCCGTGCAATGATTTGATTGCTAAAGTCTATATAGGTGTACATACCCTACCCCCCTTTGGATTTGAACCTATGGCATCCTAGTAGGAAACACATGTTCATAACCATTAGGCCCACTCAAGTTGTACATAAAATCTCTGCCAACCCCCACCCTCATTTAAAATAATTTATTAATTTTTACATGAAATTTCCTCCAACCCCCAACCTCATAAATGAATGACATAAAATCTCCCATAACCCCCACCATGTTGGGGGAGATTTTATGTAAAACATAATAAGTTATATTTTACATAGGTAGGGGATGGGGGTGGGAGTGGATTTTACTATTTTACATGAGTAGAAGGTGGGGGGAGATATTATAAACACAATAAATGAGGTTGGGGGTAGGGGACATATTATTTAAAATCTAATAAATTATGTTTTACAAAGGCGGGGGGAGATATTATGTAAAACATAATTTTCATAAATGAAGGTTGGGGTGAGGGAGATATTATGTAAAAAATGATAAATTGTGTTTTTCATAGGTAGGGGGTGGGAGGAGATATTATGTAAGACATAATTGATATTGTGTTTTTCATAATATCTCCCCTCACTCCCTACCTATGCAAAACATAATTTATCATGTTTCACATAAAATTTTCCCCCACCCCCTACCTATGTAAAACATAGTTTATCAGGTTTCACATAAAATCTCCCCCCACCCATACCCTCATTATGTAAAATAATAATAAGGGTGGGAGTAGGGAAGATATTAGGTAAAACGTAATTAATTATGTTTTGCATAGGTAGGGGTGGGAGAATATATTATGTAAACAATGTTGCAAGCATTTCCGGAACGTGGATACGAGTGTCTAGAACTAGTAGAAGTTTCCCCCAAATTGATAGGAAATGTCAAGTTGGGAGTGACAATATTATATATTAAAAAAAGTATAAAAAATATTTTAGATTACAATATATGTAGATAATGATACATTTTAAATTTTATTTCAATAAAATTGAAGGTCAATCCACGACAAGGTTTCTCCTACTAGAACAACTATAATATCTAAATTATTAATTTAATTTGTGATGATAATTATGTGAATATATTTAATACAATACTGACACTTTAATATCCATAAAGATTCCATTATAAAACGAGAAACAAAATACATATATAAAATTTTAACATCTTTTTAAAATTAAACTTTACATATATAAACTTCAAACACCTTGGTAAATTTGAAGCATTATTTGAGCAAATGCTTGCGATGGACATGGTATTGATTTACTGAACTTTCATGTTTAGTCTGGGATTGAAGACAAACATACATGCATTAAATTTTTTTCATATCCACAACTATAAAGTGAGTATTACTAATCTTTTTTATTTAAATAATTTTTGGAATAATATTTGTATGTAGTTTAATAATTGTTTTATGGTGATATTTTGAATAAATATAATAAAAATATTTGTAATAAATTATGTGTTTTTAACAATGGAATACAAATATTTACACTTTAATTTAATAATATCCAAAATTGGTACTTAGTAATACAAAAAATTATAAAATGTGTTCCCAACTCTCATTTCCTTGATGTTGAAGCTCCCAAGTTCCCAAAACCCTTCCCAACCAATTGAGGACTTTTTGTACTTGTTCCCAAGTTCCCAAAACCACGCCAAGGAGTTTGAAAGATGCTAGATATGTGGGAGTGGTTCCCGTGCAATGGTTCAACTTTTACTCACATAATATCTTCCCCACCCCTACCTATGTAAAACATAATTTATTAAATTTTACATAATAATCTTCCCCCACCCTGAGGGTGGGGGTGGTGAGATATTGTGTAAAAATTAATAAATTATGTTTTACATAGGTAGAAGGCGCAATATATCCCCCACCCCCTACCTATGTAAAACATAATTTATTACTTTTTACATAAAATATCCCTCCACCTTGATCGTCATTTTATAAAATAATAAATTATGTTTTACATAGGTAGGGGCGGGGGAGATATAATTTATTAAGTTTTACACAAAATCTCCCTCAACCTTGACTCTCATTTTGTAAAATAGTAATGAGGGCGGGGGTGGATGTGAGTGATATATTATGTAAAACATAATAAAATTATGTTTTACACAGGTTGGGGGTGGAGTAATTTATTATGTCTTACATAATCTCCCCCCCACCCCCTAATTATGTAAAACACAATTTATTACTTTTTACATAACTCATTTTGTAAAATAATAATGAGGGTGAGGGCGGGGGAGATATTATGTAAAACATAATAAATTACATTTTACATAGGTAGGGGTGGGAGGAGATACAAATTATGTTTTACATAATATCTCCCCCCGCCCCCTACCTATGTAAAACATAAATGATTACTTTTTACATAAAATATCCCTCCACCCTCACCCTCATAAAATAATAATGAGAGTGAGGGTGGGGGTGAGGGAAATAATATGTAAAACATACTAAATTTAATGCAGGTGAGGTAGGGTAAATATTCTGTAAAATATGATAAATTTAATGAGGGCGGGGGAGATATTATGCAAAACATAATAATTTATGGGGGTGGGGGAGATATTATAAGAAATATAATAATTTATGTTTCACATAATATCTTCCCCCACCCCCTACCTATGTATGATATAATTTATTTCATTTTACATAATATCTCCCCCATCCCCTACCTATGTAAAACATAATTTATTATGTTTTAGATCAAATCTTCTCCCATAGGTAGGGGTTGCGGGAGATATTATGTAAAATCTAATAAATTGTGTTTTACATGGGGGTTGGGGGGAGATATTGTACAAAAATAATCCAGGTGGATATTGGTGGCCACCCACCTATTCCAACTGACTCCTCTCGATAGTTTTTAGTTCAACATGTTCTTCTGTACTTCTTTGTAATTGTGGGTTCTACACTTTCGGGGCTGTCTGAAGCCCTATACATCTTCCAAGTGGATACTGGTGGCCGTCCATCTAATCCAATTGGCTTATTTTGGAAGTTTTCATGTTAGCACATATTTCTGTACTTCCAGGGCCATTTTGGGCCCCTAAACAATTCTTTTTTGGCTTGCCACAGTCAAACTCTAGACAGAGTCAGAGTTTGATGACATAATGTGTATTTCTCGAAAAGACCTTTCCAATGGGCTATCACGTGCCTAAAAAAGAGGTCGTATGCAAAATTTATGACCCCGATAAGTTGAGGTACCAAATTACCCATAGGGTCCCACATAAGTTTTTGCGTTTCACCTCCTAGGGTTAGGTTTTTGGATGTCTAGGGTTTTGACATTCATGAGTAATGTTAAAAAGGCCTATGGAGCCTCATTGTAATCATTCTGCTGCTCAGACAGATGTGCGTAGAAAGCCACATCTCTTCTTAGAGATAACTACCACCATTCGAGAAATTTGTTTCCAGTTCTGCAGTTTTACAGTTTCAGCCTATTTTATTTATTCAATAGAAGTTATTGTTCAATGGATATTTGTTGTTGTTATCCATATCTCTGTGTTGTTGTATTCAATCTATTATTCTTTTTTCTTCGCTCATAAATATGGATCAGTGGTATCAAAGCGGTCTTTTTTTCATTCATTTTTCTTCGTGCATGTCCCCAACAAGATCTGGGTACAAGATGTTGGGATTTGAACCATTCAAGCCTTTGCAAGATCAACCACATCGAGCTTGAAAAAAACCCATGGGGGACAAGAAGAAATATGATGGATCAGGAGATCCTTTTAAAAAGTTGCTCGAGGAAGCCCTTGCACGACAAAAAAATGAAATGATGGACAACTTTGCACAAATGCTTCGAAAACTGCCCACACGAGATGCATCTTCATCAAGAGGCCATGCAACCACCTTCAAGGTACAAGTAAATTTTGATATTCCATTATTTGAAGGATCAATAGATGCAAATGCTGTAGATGAATTGATGAATCTGCTCGAAGGGTATTTTTTGGTCCACAATTTTTCCGACAGGGAAAATATTACTTTTTCCCTCCTCAAGGCTGTCCCCCATGTTAAGGACTCGTGGGATAATTCCTTTGAGCAAAGGGCCATAGATAAATCTGCAATATTTTTGTTTGCCCCCACATGGGATTCCTTCAGGGATTCCATTAAAGAACAATACTCCCCTGTTGAAAGCTACGAGGACCAATACACAATATGGACCACACCGCGTTAGGAAAGGGACCAAATAATACCATATTTCACCAATATTTTCCATACCCTGCACACCAAGTTGGGTATCAAAGACTTTGAATGACATCTGATGCTCAAATACCATGGATTTCTACATGGATATATTCAAACAAAAATGGATTTTCTGGACATCACATCATTAGGTGCGGCTTATAGTTATAATGTCAAGATCGAGCAAAAATTTAAGAAGAAGAGGTGAGAGTTTGGATTTGCAAACACCTCACAACCAAAGTAGGGAAAAGGCAGCCCCAACCTACAAAACAAGGGACATAGCAAAGATGTTCGCTCTCAGGAAAACGAGTCCAAGACGCAACCCAAGAAGGGTAATGATAAGTCAAATAAGGACACATGAAAATGGTGTGAATACCATAAAATCGATTGGAACAACATTGAAGAATGTTGCTCCAAGGAGTCACTGGTGGTCGAGCTAAAAGCTTCCGAGTCAGAGGCATATTATGACTCCGAATCAAATCTAGAAAGTGGGAAGTGGATCATTGATGTCAGACCTAGTGCCATTATCGCTACCACCAAAGTCCAACCAAGCTAACCAGAAGAACCAGAGGAAGGGGAATGCCTCTTTCACTCACAAATGTGGGTAAAGGGAACTCTGTTGCATTTCATCTTCGATAGTGACAGTCAGAAGAACCTAATTTCAGCTAAGGTAGTCAAGTGACTAGACCTGCTGTAATACCCCAAGGACAAGCCCCATTTGTATTTATGAATTGTAAACATGTTTTGTAGGCTGGTGAGCCAAGCAATTATAAGCTGGTAGGATTATGTGTTACTAGGCCGAAGAGCCTAGGTGTTAAAGGCCAGGAGCCTGTTTTGTACATGTAAATATTCATATTATTAATATAAAAACATCGCTGCGTGTAGACCGACCACGAAGAAAGAGTGATGGGGGACTAAGCTCCACTAGACTGGGTAAGGGAGAGGGGGCTGAGAGGTTGGAAAGAGGGGCTAAGTCTAGGGGATTAAGTCCAAGAGAATAATAATTTATTATTATTATTCCAAAGGCTATTTAAAAGGATATGTTTTTATCCTAAGTTCCTGGAGAAGGACAGGTGCCTTCCAAAGGGAAGGAATGTGATTCATGAGAAACAGGTGTCGACTCAGGCACATGTAGACTTAAGGGGGGGAATTCTTGCTGTTGGGGAACTCACTCACGAAGGCAGGGGAATTCAAACAAAGGGCGTTTTGGCCTTCACTATCTCAGCTAGGCTAGACCAGTTTGCCCTGTTTTTCTCTCGACGATTTCACTCACGCATTGAGCAAGCCCACAACCAGCCATTTCAGCAATTACTGAACCTTTGACCATTTTGCACCTTTGTAATTATTGAGCCATCCCTTGCCTTACCCGAATTAACTATTGTGTTTTAAAGAGGCAGGTTGTCATGCCTGTGAGAAACTCTCTCTCCAGGTGAGAGAGGTTGTTGTGGATTGAAGAAGCAGGTTGTCAGGCCTATGAGAAACTCTCTCCAGGTGAGAGAGTGTAATGAGGAATTGAGTTCTCATGGAGGGAGTCCCGTAGCTACTACAGAGCTCTGAGAATTCCGGTCCGACCTGTTGCTGAAGCCCAAGGTAAGGGAGGTGGAGCAACCGATGGACTATTTGACAGTGAAGGTGTATACTCCTGGGGTGGGACATACATGTGGGGAATGAGAGTCTGTGAGTAGTGGGTGTAAGTGGCTCATGGGAGAGATTCCTTCCTATTAAGTGTGTGACTTTCTTGTTGACCTTGCCTAGCCTAGGAATCCCTTTCCCGGTGGAGTTTAATCCTAGCTCGGAGGTGACCTATTGCTGAGAGTGATGAGTAGTGTGGTCTAAGGCTGGGAGGTTCGTGGAAGGTCTGCATGCAGTTGGTGGTTTTACTCCAGTTAAAATATAAGTATCATTTCCATGCTTAATTATATATGTTATGCATGACTGTGATTCTTAAATTCTATCATGTATTCCGTTGCATGTTTGAATTACTGTTAATTCCATTTGAGTATGTATGGTAGCAGTAACTCTGTGTTATTTGTTTTGAATTCATTAGAAATGCATGTTATATATATATGTATGTTCCTCTGTGGTGTTTCCCAGCCTGTTGGTGGTTGGGGATGTTACAAATTGGTATCGGAGCTAAGTGAAGTGTCAGAGTAGTGGTGTTTCCTGACCTGTTGGTGGTTGGGGACATTACAAATTGGTATCATAGCCAAGTTATCAACATTGAGCTTAGATGGGCCATGTTAATGGAAGTTAAAGAAAACATTTCGAAAAAGAATTGTTGTCGAAATGGAGAAAATTTAAGTTCAGAGCCAAGGTTTCAAGCACTGAGCCTGGATGGACCAGATAAGTGGTCACGAGAACCAAGGTTTCAAGTAGAAATTGTGTCAAGAGGAACCAATTTCGAACCCTAGAACATTCCTGAGTGCCAAGAGGTTACCTTGGTCGTGTTATGAAGCTCAAGAGGTGTAGCGGTATTATAAAACCATGACAGACATGGTATTGGGCTGCAAAGTAATGTGGGTCGTGGGATCTGTTCGAAAGAAGGAGAATCCTTCATGACCATCAGATCTGGAGAAAGTGTAGGAAGGTTAACCTGGAAGACTTACCGTTAGATCAAGTCAAGAGAAGAAGGTAAGCCATGGGGTGAAAAGCAGATTAGAACCATCGGATCTACATGCAAATGGTTGTGAGTCGTAGATCTCATGGCAGATCATAACTTCAGAATTCGACGATCAGGAGAAATGGTATGTGTTGATTCACAAACTTCCGAAACCCAAAGTTTCGAAGAAAAAGAGAAAATCATAATTTTGGATTTCGGAAGTTGGGAGAATTAATGTATGCTGAGGAGGGAACTTTTGAAATTCTGAAGTTTCGAAGTTTTGAACTTCCGAAGTTCTGAAGCCCCAAAGTTCTGAGGCCTCGAAGTTCCAAGGCTCCAATGCCTGAAGTTCCAAAGTGGGTATCAGCCGCTAGATGCTGAGTAGTCATGGATCATCAATCCTCCCTACTTCACGAGTTCATTAATTCGGAACTCCGAGAGACTATTGAGATGTATTTGAAAACTTTCGAAGTTGTAGGCCCAAAGTCCCGTGTAAGCACCTATCGAGCTAGCACTAGGCCATAGCCATGGTCATGTGGGTTGGGGGCTAAGAGAAGGGGGGTAGTGCTCGAAAATCTGTTGCAGAATGAAAGGATCTGTGAGGATTCTTGGTTTATTGAGAATCGAAAAGAAGGAATTCTGAACGCTTTCTTGAATCAGATTGGTTTATGAATACAGTGGAAATTGTTAAGGACTGATGGCCTGACAATTTTCGGTTGATTGCACATTGTGTTGCAGATTCAATGATTTCTAGAACCAAACAAAATTTCCGCTTAGTGCAGAGAAATGGAGGAGACACAAAATGCTTCTAGCTCAGAGAATGAAGCTAGAGGAATGGATATTCATTTGGGAATTGAAGGATCGAACTCCAATGGGCATTGAGAAGAGATAGATAAGGAAGGAAAAATGATGAAAATCATTGAAAGATTGCAGAAACATGTCCAAAATCATCGAGCAGATAACATGAATCTCATGAAAGCCAGGGACCAATAGGGAGAATTTGACCTAAAGTTGAAGCACATCCCAGAAAGGATAGAAAGGAAATTGGAGAAGGAAAATGACTCCAGTAAATCAGGAAGTCACAGGTTCCTTGATGAGAAGATAAAATCAAGGAGTGTTGGTAGACACCATCATCACTCCCAAGGACACTCCAAGAGGAGGGAACACACTAGTTCAAGCCCATCCCCTACCAGAAAAGACCAAAGATCTGGAGTGGATGAAATGAAGGGTGAAATGAACAAGATTAAGCCTCCTACATTTTATGGAGAACACCAGAAGGAGGAAGATGTTGAGACATGGCTGCTTGGCATGAAGAAATATTTCCAACTGCAGAATTATTCCTCTCATGTAGAAGGAAGAATTGCAATGTATCAATTGAAAGGAAAGGCATCCATGTGGTTGGATCAACTTATGTAGGTGCAACACATTAAAGAGAAAATTTTTACTTGGGAGGAATTCAATAAGTATTTTGAAAATAAATACTTGACTAAGAGATACTATGACAAAAAGATGAAAGAGTTCTTTGAACTCAAGCTGGGTTGCATGTCCATTGATGAATATGAACGAAGGTTTTTGGAATTGCTAAAGTACTTTTCTTTCATTAAGGATGAGGCTGTCAAAATTCAAAGGTATTTGAGTGGATTTCCATCTTCCATCGGTGACAAGATCTAGTATGATGATCCTAAAACTATGGAAGAAACCATAAGAAGAGAAAAATGCTTTTATGAGAAGCAAGGAGAAAAACATACTTTCCAAAAGGCTTGGGATGACAAGAAGAAATTCAAGATGGATCAGAGGAAGAAGGAAACTAAGCCACCCTTTTTTAGAAACAATCCTCAAGGAAAACCATCTTTTAGAGAGCCCAGGAAGGCTGAAATAGGTCGGCAAATGCCAAGACAGTTACCTATGGAATGTTGGGGTTGTAAAGGAAATCATAGGTACATATATTTCCCCCACAAAAATGACAAAGTGAGAGCTATCCACAATGTTCAGTTGAAAAAAACAGTGGAGGACATGGAAAGTAGAATACCAAGGATCTATGCAGCCCTGGAAAATAAGCAAGCTGAGTTTCAATCATATATGATTGAAGTGGAAGGTATGATCAACAACCATACCATTACTATTTTAATTGATTTAGGAGCTAGTCCTAGTTATATAGATCCTAGAGTGGTGGAAAGTTTGGATTTACCAAGAATCAACCATGGAAAATCTTGGTTAGTGCAACTGGCTACATGAGCCAAGAGAAAGGTTGTTGAGTTGGTTAAGTCATGTCCAGTAGAAATTAATGGACTGAGCTCAAGGGATGAATTGAACATCTTACCTTTAGGTTCGTATGACTGTCTAATTGATATGGATTTGTTGGGCCAACACCATGCCATCTTATACTGTTGTAACAAGGCATTCACTTGCCTAGATGAGGAAGGAAATCAAAGAACAGTCCTAGGAATTTCCAGAGCAGTTGCTGTCAGGGAAATCTAAGCAATGCAGTTGAAGAGGTTCTACATGAAAGGCTGCCAATTATTTGTAGCTCATATGGAAGAGGCACCTAAGGATAAGGTATCAACTATTGAATACCATGCAGTATTAAAGGATTTTGGAGATGTGTTCCAGGAGGTACTCGGACTACCCCCGAAGAGAGATATTGATTTCTCTATAAACCTGATGCTTAGAACAACTCCAATGTCGAAAAATCCTTACATAATGAGTACACCAGAGCTGAAAGAACTGCAATTGCAACTTGAAGAACTTATAAATAAGGGGACAATACGCCCAAGTGTGTCGCCTTGGGGTACCCCAGTCCTGTTCATGAAAAAGAAAGATGGGACGTTAATATTGCGCATCGATTTCAGATAGTTGAACAAAGTGACTATTAAGAACAAGTATCATTTGCCAAGGATCGGTGATCTCTTTGATCAGTTGAAGGATGCCAAGATATTTTCAAAAATAGATCTCAGGTCAAGATACCACCAGGTAAGGATCAAAGACGAATACATCAACAAGACCTCCTTCAGAACAAGGTATGGTCATTATGA
>JASDQU010738833.1:219096-231159 GCA_032191745.1 Picea mariana
GATTACATTAAACATTTATCTCAATATGCTCACATGATACAGAGTATAATATTCTTCAAAGACTGCTATCTCAACTATAGTGTTTACTTGTAACTTGCCATGTGAAACTTTGAATATTATCAATTTAATCAAACTTGGGACCTGTGGCCTCATTTTCAAGAGTGTGTTTCTTTTCTTCCAAGTCTCCTTCATTCAAGGTGATGAGTGATTTGTTCAACCTATATTTTGTACTAGGACAATATGCTATCTTGACAAAATATTGGGTTAGAGAATAAAATCTATGGTCTCAACTTTAATCCATCTAATACCTTGAATTAGATTTTGACCAAAGGTTAGAATGATGGTCATAGCTACAACATGCAACACTGATCAAAATAATGTCATAAAAAATAGATGCATATTAGAATAATCACACCTGGGTTGCATTGTTCCTCTGAATGTGTTGTATCTTGAGATCCTTCTGGATCTATGGAAAGAGATCCCTTCTCCTGCAAATACCCTTTAACGCTTAACAATTTAAACATATGTGAGTACATACCTCTGATAGCATTTGCAGTTAGTGGCACCATCTGGTAGCAACGACAATGATCACCAACTCTTAAAAACTTCAAGGGTGGCTGCAACTGGTACTACGACTGATACTTCAACTAGTATTGCAACTGCAATTGATACTGCAACTGGTTCTGAGACTGCAACTGCAACTGCAACTTAGGGTTTTATGAGGAAACCCTAATTTTTCAAACTTCAAATTTTGAAATTCTCATCCAGGGGATAGATGCGCTGAGCTGAGGCAAGTAAGCTGGTGCTGTTAGATTTCTAAAAATCCAACTTTTATCCCCTCAAACTTGACCAACATATTTCTGGACTGGTGCTTCTAGTTTTCTGGTACTTCTGATTTTCTGGTACTTCTGGTTTTCTGGTACCAGTGAAAACTAGGGTTTCACTTTCTGGGAGATCTACCCACTGAAAAGGTGTGCTGAAGGTGCCAAAGAACTCCTTGGTTTAGGGCACACTTTTCTATATGGTTTTGAGGCTGAATCTCTTCTTCAATAAAAATCCCTAATTTGCATGTACGTCAACAATGACATTTTTCTCTTTCTCTTGTGAAAGATGCTCTCTTTAGCTTAGCTATGAAACCATGTTAAGGTTTAAGCTATTATTAGGTTTCTTTTATTTCATTAGATAACCATAGCATAAATAAGATCACTGAGAAATACACAATCACAAGAGACACATCATTTATCCTAGGAAACCCTCATGGGGGAGAAAACCTAGCAAAAAATTCCTTAATATAGATAGCTAATACAATGCCAAGAGATATCTCAAACAAATACATAAATTCCTCTCCCAAGAATGCACCTCTCTCTCTCTCTCTCTTATTCTCCAAATGGAGCTCCAGACTTGCGTTTTGATGAACAAGTGAGTGTGTGAACAAATGGGGCGCTAGCCTGTCTTATTTATACAATCTGGCATGTGTGAACTGGGGTGTTTTTTCGTTGGCTGGGCCGTTCTCATTCTGGGTGGTTATAACCACTTTAATATATTCTGGGTGGTTATAACCACTTTAATATATTCCGGGGCCGAATTTTCATTTAGCCCATTACAATTAGGGTTTGACCAATCCTCAAAAGGGGATTTGGTCATTTACAATACTCGACACGATCAATCCACAAAAGGGGATTGATCTAATGAATAATACATCAATAATAATTAGAATACTCTTTGCAGTTACAGTGTTTCAACATAGCTGTGGACCCTGAGAACGTAGAGACCATTAGAGAATGGTCAGCGCTGAAGAATGTGATAGAAGTCAGATCCTTTATGGGTCTAGCTGGCTATTACAAAAGATTCATTGCAGGGTTCTCAAGGATAGCTCACCCCATCACTTCCTTGTGAAGGAAGGAGAAGAAATTTCAATGGACTGAAGAATGTGAGGAAAGATTCCAACAATTGAAGCAACTTTTAACCAGTGCTCCAATCCTGAGGATTGCAGATCCAAATGAAGATTTTGTAGTGTGTACAGATGCATGCAAAGAAGGATTGGGTGGAGTCCTCATCCAGAATGGGTTTGTAATATGT
This sequence comes from Picea mariana, assembly GCA_032191745.1. Classification (NCBI taxonomy): domain Eukaryota; kingdom Viridiplantae; phylum Streptophyta; class Pinopsida; order Pinales; family Pinaceae; genus Picea; species Picea mariana. The sequence continues at coordinate 221,176 of JASDQU010738833.1, forward strand.
TATGAGTCCAAAAAATTGAAAGAGCATGAAATGCTCTATGCAACTCATGATTTGGAGTTGGAAGCCATAGTGCACACCCTGAGGAAATTGAAACATTATCTCATGGGAAAGAGGTTTGAACTGAGCACAGACCATAATGGTATGAAGTATTTGTTTGATCAACCAACCTTGAATGCTAGGCAGAGTACATGGTTGGAATTTCTTTGTGAGTACGACTTCGATATCAAGAATATCAAAGGAAAGGAGAACAAAGTGCTTGATGCACTCAGCAGAAGAGTGAATGAACTACATGCTACGACCATTAGGATGTATCAAACTGATATTAAAGGCATAATTTCAGAAGCTACAAATGCAGATTTGCAGTACATGGAATTGGTAGCAAAGCTACAACAAGGTGAGATGCTACAAAAAATGGAAGATTATAAATTGGAAATTGATGGGACACTCCTGTACAAAAATAGAATTTATGTACTTGATTCTCAGGAATTGAGAATTATGGTCCTGAAGGAAATGCATAATGTGCCTTATGATGGGCACCCTGGATATTATAAAACAGTGGCAGCAATCAAGAGCTATTACTTTTGGTCAGGCATGAAAAATGATATTGCAGAATACATTGCCAGATGTATGGAGTGTCAGAAGGTCAAGGCTGAGCATAGGCATCGAGCAGTGTTGCTGCATCCATTGCCCATTCCTGAGTGGAAGTGGGAAGTGGTGACAATGTATTTCATCACAAGATTTCCTAGAACCGACAAGAAACATGATTCCATCATGGTGGGGGTAGATAAGCTTACGAAAGCTACCCATTTTATTCCATTAAAGACCACTCACAAGGCAACTAATGTTGCTGAAATCGATATGAGGGAAGTAGCACGATTGCACAGTATCCCCAAGACAATTGTGTCTGATAGAGACCCAAAATTTACCTCCAAGTTCTGGAAGGGGTTATTCAAAGGGTTTAGAACAAATCTGAACTTCAACACTGCTTATCATCCTGAGTCTGATGGGAAGATAGAGAGGCTGAACCAAGTGATAAAAGATATGCTAAGGATATATGTGATGGACAAACCATCTCAATGGGAATACTACCTACACTTGGTAGAATTTTCCTACAACAATGGGTATCAAGCATCATTGAATATGAGCCCATTTGAAGCACTTTATGGAAGAAAGTGTAACACCCTAGTAAGTTGGGATAACCCAACTGATAGAGAAATAGTTGGGCCAGAATTGCTCAAGGAAATGGAAGAGAAAATGTTGAATATTAAGAAGAATTTGAAGACTTCCCAAGACAGGCATAAAAGTTATGCTGATAAGAATAGAACCCACAGGGAGTTTAAAGTGGGTGATCATGTTTTATTGAAAGTGAAACCCAATAAAAGTTCCCTGAAGCTGGGAAACTGTTCCAAGTTGGTAGCTAGATATTGTGGGCCATTTGGAATCCTAGAAAGGATTGGACCAGTTGCATATATGCTTTCATTGCCTGCATCCATGACTATACATAATGTGTTTCATGTTTCATTTCTTAAGAAATATATACTTGATGCTAATCATGTTATTGATTGGAATGTGATTTAGGTGGAGCAAGAAGGCGTCTTGCAAGTGCATCCGGTGCGTATATTGGACTAGAAGAGAAAACAACTCCAGAATTGAGCCATAAGGATTGTAAAGGTCCAGTGGACCTGGTACGGTCCTGAGGACGTGACATGGGAGCATGAGGATGCTATGTAGGAAGAATACCTTCATCTTTTTGAAGATTTTGAAAATCTTGTTAATGCTGTGTAAATAAGTTGCACTGAGGATAGTGCAAAAATAAGGGGAGGGGATTGTAATACCCCAAGGATGAGCCCTAGTTTTATTTATGAATTGTAAACATGTTTTATAGGCTAGTGAGCCAAGCAATTATAAGCGGGTAGGCTTATGTGTTACTAGGCCGGAGAGCCTAGGTGTTAAAGGCCAAGAGCCTATTTTGTACATATAAATATTCATATTATTAATATAAAAACATCGCTGCATGTAGACCGACCACGAAGAAAAAGTGATGGGGGACTAAGCTCCACTAGGATGGGTAAGGGAGAGGGGGCTGGGAGGTTGGAAAGAGGGGCTAAGTCTAGGGGCTTAAGTCCAAGAGAATAATAATTTATTATTATTATTCCAAAGGCTATTTAAAATGATATGTTTTTATCCTAAGTTCCTGGGGAAAGGCAGGTGACTTCCAAAGGGAAAGAACATGCTTCATGAGCGACATGTGTCATCTTAGGAACATGCAAACTTAAGGGGGGGAATTCGTGCTATTGGGGGACTCACTCACGGAGGTAGGGGAATTCACGTAGAGGGAGTTTTGGATTTCACCATCTCGGCTAGGCTAGACCAGTCTGCCCCGTTTTTCTCCTGACGAGTTCACTCATGCACTGAACAAGCCTGCAACCATCCATTTCAATAATTACTAAACTTGTGACCATTTTGCACCTCTGTAATTACCGAGCCATCCCTTGCCTTACCCAATTTAGCTATTGTGGTTTGAAGAGGCAAGTTGTTAGGCCTGTGAACAACTCTCTCTCTCCAGGTGAGAGAGGTTGTTGTGGATTGAAGAAGCAGGTTGTCAGGCCTATGAAGACTCTCTCCAGGTGAGAGAGTGTGCTGAGGAAGTGAGTTTTCCTAGAGGGAGTCCCATAGCTGCTACAAAGCTCCGAGAATTCCGGTTCGGCCTATTGCTGAAGCCCAAGGTAAGGGAGGTGGAACAACCGATGGAATGTGTGACATTGAAGGTGTATACTCCTAGGGTGGGACAAACATGTGGGGAATGAAATTCTGTGAGCAGTAGGCATAAGTGGTTCCTGGGAGAGATTCCTTCCTCTTAACTGTGCGACTTTCCTGTTTAACTTGCCTAGCCTAGGAATCCCTTACCCGGTGGAGTTTAGTCCCAACTCGAGGGTGACCTACTGCTTAGAGTGATGAGTAGTGTGGTTTAAGGATGGGAGGTTCGTGGAAGGTCTTCACGCAATTGGTGGTTTTACTCCAGTTAAAATATAAGTATTGTTTCCATGCTTAATTATATATGTTATGCATGACTGTGATTCTTAAATGCTATCATGTATTCCGTTGCATGTTTGAATTACTGTTAATTCCATTTGAGTTTGTATGGTAGTAGTAACTCTGTGTTATTTGTTTTGAATTCATTAGAAATGCATGTTATATATATATATATATATATATATGTATGTATGTATGTTCCTCTGTGGCGTTGCCTAGCCTATTGGTGGCTGGGGATGTTACAAATTGGTATCAAAGCTAAGTGAAGTGTCAGATTAGTGGCGTTTCCCGACTTGTTGGTGGCTGGGGATGTTACACCTATTGATAACACCACACTTGCAACCCTACACCATTGGCTGGCTTTGCCAAGGACGAGATCTCCGTATCAGCCAATAATGTCGTCTTCCCTACAACATCAATCCCTTGAAAGACGAGGTATTGTGTGATATTTCTCCCCTTGAAGTTTGTGATGTTCTTTTAGGTCAACCATATTTGTGGAAATGGCATGCTGTGTATGAGTCCATACCTCGCAATGTCATTATTACTTTGGGTAGATAATTGTACAAGATACTAGAGGTAGCACCACCTACCACTATTTCTTTAATCTCTACTAAGTAATGCAGTAAGGTCATTTCACAGACCGACAAGTTCATCTTCTTTATGATTCGTGCTCGTAGTAAGCATAAGGTCACTGCCACATCCATGACCTCTACATAGAGCCTCTCTTTGTAGAAAAATAAAGTGGATGGGATTGTGGAAGAGTACATATACATCTTCTCCTCACTCACCGGGGTACCAATGCACTGCCAAGTCAATAATCCAATTGATCTGACCCCTGGTGCCCCACTGCCTAATGGACCAGTCTATCATCGCTCGCTGATGCAAAATGACGAGATCAAGCGCCAGAGCCAAGAGCTGATTCAAAAGAGGCACATCCAACCCAACTCCTCCCCTTGCGGAAGCCCGATTGTGCTGGTGCAAAATAAAGATGGGACCTTGCGGCTCTGCACTGATTACAAAGAATTAAACAAAATCACAATCAGGAACCGGTACCCAATTCTCTAAATTGATGACCTTCTTGACCAACTCAAGGGGGGAAAGTTCTTCAACAAAATTGACCTAAAGTATGGCTACCACCAGGTTCCCATCAAACCAACTAATGTATGGAAGACAACCTTCAAATCTAAAGAAGGTCTCTTCAAATGGATGGTCATGCCCTTTGGCTTAACAAATGCACCAACAACTTTCATGAGATTGATGGATGATGTATTGAGACCCTTCACCAAATATTTTGTGGTGGTATATCTGGATGACATCCTCATCTTCAACAAAACTTGGGAGGATCACATGTAGCATATTTAGTAGGTTTTGGGCACTTTGCAATAGCACAAGCTATATGCCAACTTGGAAAAAATCTCCTTTGGCATGAACATGGTCCAATACTTGGGCTACATTGTTGATGAGCATGGGGTACATGTGGATCCAACTAAGATCCAAGTCATTCGTGAATTTTTAGTCCCGACCACACTAACCGAGCTTTAGATATTCTTGGGACTTTCCATCTTCTCCCATATTGCATGGGCCCTCAGCCAAGTAACCAAGGGCGGTGGCAAGGAAAATTTCACATGGGGTAAGGCACAAAAAAAAGCATTTGATGATTTGAAGCATCACTTGTGCTCAGCTCCAGTACTCTCCTTACATGATTTGCAACAACCATTTGAGATTGAGATTCATGCCTCCGACTATGCTGTGGACGCATTTCTCACTCAACATGGTCATCTAGTAGCATACCATAGTGAGAAACTCTCATATACTTTCCGGAAATACCCCACCTATGACAAATAAATGTATTCCATTGTGCAAGCCTGCCGTCAATGGAAAAATTACATTCTGGGAAAGGAGACAATCATCCATACTAATCACAAGCCTCTTTAGTTCATATAGACACATGAGAAGTTGCAGAATGACCACCATCAAAAGTGGTCCACATACCTACAACAGTTCCATGGAGCACAAATCCTGTCGCTGACTCCCTTAGTTACCCTCCCATTGCTGCACTCACTACTGTGCTCCATTCCTATGGGCATGAGGAATATGAGTGGCCCTAACTTTATCAGCATGACCCTGACTTCTCCACCACCTATCGACTCTTAGGTAAATGAGAGAATGTCATCGATTTTCACATACAATATGGACTGTTATTCTATATAGGGCACATCTGTGTTCCCACAAGCAAGTGTGTAAAGACATTTTGGGAGGCTCACTACAGTCAAATGGAAAGAAATTTTTGCATGGAGAAAACTGTGACTGTTTTACATAAACAATTTTATTATCAAAAACTGTGACAAGACGTCAACACGTATATCAGATCTTGCACTTCCTATGCCATTTCCAATTCCGCCATCAAGAAGCAAGGATTATACACCCCTCTTCCTACTCCCAAGAGACTTTGGGAATCCATCTCGATGGATTACATGTCTGGCCTTCCGTCCACCAAGCACGCCAATGATTGTGTGTTTTTGGTGGTTGATTGGTTTTCGAAGATGGCCATTATCACAGCCTGTAAGAAGAGCATCACAACGATAGAGACTGCCAAGATATTCTTCGAACGAGTGTGGGTCCATTTTGGGATACCACAAACCATCACCTCAGATCGGGACAACAGGTTCCTCATGAAATTTTGGTCGATTCTCTGGTCATTGTTGGACACCAAGATGACTAAATCCACTGCTTTCCACCCCTAAACTGATGGCCAGATAGAGGTTGTCAATCAGATGATTGTGCACATCCTGCACATGTACAACTCTAATCATCCGTGAACATGGGATGAGAGTCTTTCCTATGTTCATAAAAACTACAACATGGCTCTCCATAGCTCCACGAACCATATCCCATTTTAGGTAGGGCTGGGATTCGAACCCTTGGGTCCCATTGATGTTGCACTACCTCTTGCAACCACACAGGAAAAATCTTCCCATGTTCAATCTGAGGCCGACAAAGCCATGATCAACACTGGGCACCGCACCAGTTTCAGGTGGGAGACAAGGTCTGGTTACATTTGTAGAAAGAGCACCTTACATGGCCCCATAGGAAGCTCCGCCCACTTCTCTATGGGCCTAAAACTATTACCAAGGTTGTGCGTAGAAATGATTTTGATCTCAACACTCCCCCATTCCTTGGCTTGCACCCAGTGTTCAATGTGTACCTCCTTCTGCCATATTTTCCACCATTATTGGACACCTTAGAGATCACAGAACAATTGAAACCAACAGAGCTCAGCCCTGACTGCATGGAACATGCATCCATTGATCAGATAGTAGATACACAGGTCAAGGGCACTCGCCAGCAGAAGATCCAACTTTATCGAGTTGTCAAGGGAGGGCAACTCCTACACCAAGGCAAGTGGCTCACCCGGGGCCAAATTCAGTAGAAGTTTCCTCACCCGATGGGGGAACTCAACGCAATGGAGACCATTGCTTCCTAAGGGGGGAGGACTGATCTAGGTGGATATTGGTGGCCACCCACCTATTCCAACTGGCTCCTCTTGACAGTTTTTAGTTCAACACATTCTTTTGTACTTCTTTGTAGTTGTGGGTTCTACACTTTCATGGTTGTTTGAATCCATGCACATATTCCAGGTGGAGACTGGTGACCACTCATCTAATCCAATTGGCTTATGTTGGAAGTTTTCATGTCAGCACATCTTTCTGTACTTCGAGGGTCGTTTTGGGCCCCTAAACAGTGTTTTTTTGGCTTGCCACAATCAAACTGTAGACACAGTTAGAGTTTGATGACATAATGTGTAGTTCTCGAAAATACCTTTCCGACGGGCTATCACGTGCCTAAAACAAAGGTTGTATGCAAAATTTATGACCTCGGGAAGTTGAGGTAGAAACTTACCCATAGGGGCCCACATAACTTTTGGCGTTTCACCTCCTAGGGTTAGGTTTTTGGATGTCTAGGCTTTTGACATTCATGAGTAATGTTAAAAATTCCTATGGAGCTTCTTTGTAATCTTTATGTTGCTCAGGAGGATGCGTGTAGTATGCCACATCTCTTCTCAGAGATAGCTACCACCATTCGAACAAGTTGTTTCTAGTTCTGCAGTTTTACAGTTTCAACCTATTTTATTTATTCAATAGAAGTTATTGTTCACTGTATATTTGTTGTTGTGCTCCATATCTCTGTGTTGTTGTATTCAGTCTCTTATTCCTTTCATTCTGCTCATAAATCCGGATCAAAAACATAATTTATTATGTTTTACATATTATCTTCCCCCTACCCGGTGCCTATGTAAAATGTAATTTATTATGTTTTACATAATACGTCCCTCCACCCCCTACTTATGTAAAACATAATTTATTAAGTTTTACATAAAATTTCCCCATCTCCACCCTCATAAATGGGGTGGGGGTTGTGGGAGATTTTTATGTGAAACATGATTCCCCCCACCTCCACCGTCATCTCATTTATGAGGGTGGGGGTGGGAGCAGATATTATGTAAAAAATAATTCCCCTCCAACCCCACACTTATAAAATGAAGGTGGGAGTGTGTGGAGATATTATTTAGATATTATTTTAAACATAATCCCTCCACCCTCATAAATGGGGTGGGGACGGGGGATATATTATGTAAAAGGGTGGTTATTCTGTTTTACATAATATATCCCTCGTATAGCATAATAAACATCCTCATAAATGGTGGTGAGGGGAGATATTATGTTTTAGGGGGTGGGGGGAGATATTATGTAAAAGGGTGGTTATTATGTTTTATATGATATCATTCCCCTAAAACACAATAACCATTCTAATAATTGAGGGCGGGTGTGGGCCCTGGGGGGAGATATTATGTAGGTTGGGGGTGGGGAGGGATATTATAGTTTCATTTTAGGAGAACATAATATCTCCCCCCACCGTTTTACATAATATTTTCTCCCCACTCCCACCCTCATTTTAGGAAAATATAATAACCCCCTCCATCTCCCTCAATTTAAGAGAATTATGTTTTGCATAATATCTTCCTCCACCCCCATCCTCATAAACGAGATGAGGGTTATTGCGATTTTCAGAAATCTAAAGTTGTTTGTTTCGAATGTCCAAGTTGACTTTCTTTTGCAATTCATTCTCAATAATCTCAAGTAACCCCATGTCCACACTCTTAGTTTTGGGTAGTCACTTTGAATGTACTCGGTGGCAACTTCCTTACCCCATTGGTGCTTGTGAAAAGGGAAAAAAAACTAGAACTAGGGAATATAACTCACTATTGTTGAAAGCTCTTCCACATTATTGCAATCCCCTTTGTTAGGGACCAAGACTGAACTTCAAGAATAATGATCTAAAACTCAGCATGTCAATTACTATGGTAATTACGAGAGTCTTTAGAAATAGCCAATTTATTTCTCCAAAAGCTAGCCCAAGGTTTGATCATTCATTACTCACACGAACAATGATGCTATCACATATGTTACCTTGATGATAATGGAACAACCTTCCTTATATCCGTTGATCCACTTTCAATAACCCACATCCTTAAATATATATGGAAGGGATATTAATTGGATTCTTAGACAATTGTGAAGAAAAAGAAAAATGTCACTGGGAATTATTGAAACCCTTTTCCATATTGGACTTGAAAATTCAAAGTTAAATATATCCTACCTATCATTGTAACTAAACATTGAAATCCCCAATTGGTATGGAAATTAAAATATTATCATGTCTTAAAAATAAATAAATAATTTGCATATACGCAAATGGGTCAAACGCAACTTCAAACATTTCTATGTCACAATGTACTCAAAATATCAACAAATCAATGTATTCACATTGGTACTAATTTTGTGGTACTTACCTTTACGATGAGGGGAAGAATGTTCTGGGTTATTAAGAAAAACCTCAACTTTACCTTTGGCGTGTAAATGAATTTTTATAATTTGCAATTTGTATAAATTTTGCCCTTGTTGATTATTGCATAACCCACTTGATTCATGAAATTTTAACCCTTACCAACTTCACGAGTCGTTCCATTTTGTCAATGCCTTTAACTTTTAACTTTGTAATGGACCTCCCAAATATAGTTGAAGTCTTAAATCTTTGTTATCAAAAAGTCATAACCTCTTTGCATTATCCTTAGGAGCTCTTTTTTATTATGATGTGTTTGTTTATATGCTATGTTATTATCATATTTTTGTCTTCTTCTTTTGTCTCATCAATGCTATGTGCTTTGGATTTACCTTCCATGTTCTATTGAACAAAAACATTAGGCATCGTCCTTTAAAACCTATAATAACATGATGTAATTTTTCTTTTCTTTTCATACACAACCTTGTTCTATTGGAGTTATCCCCATAGTTAAGAGTTGATTGACCATATAATTGAATCTATTGCCTTAATTTTTCTTCTCAACACTTGCGTTTTGGTAGTCTAATTTTTATTGTCTACATCTATTAATTTTTAAATTGTTATTTTTGTCGAATAAATGAGTGGATGATTTTCGGTAACAATGTTTCACTAAATCTTCGTTTCATCACAATTTTGGGTTTCACTTCAAAATGGCCAAGTTGGACTATTATATATTTGTAATATTCTACATCTCTTTTGGCTAAACAAGGATATACAACCTATTTGAAAATATTAAGTGAAGTGGAAATAACTCCATCATCAACTTTCTTACTTCCCTATATGTCCTCCACTTTAGTGGCTTTACGATCACTGTGAGCCATGGTATCATGAAGTTTTAATGACACACTCTAATGTCAAAGGGTTTCCAAGGTTCCTTGTAGGAATCCTTCAAAGTGTTTTATTACACATAACTCGACCCATGGTATTATGGAGTTTTAATGACACACTCTAATGTCAAAGGGTTTCCAAGGTTCCTTGTAGGAATCATTCAAAGTGTTTTATTACACATAACTCATGGAAATGGCCTTGTAATGAACAAACTAATGAATA
>JASDQU010738833.1:281520-292132 GCA_032191745.1 Picea mariana
TTATGTGTAATAAAACACTTTGAATGATTCCTACAAGGAACCTTGGAAACCCTTTGACATTAGAGTGTGTCATTAAAACTCCATAATACCATGGGTCGAGTTATGTGTAATAAAACACTTTGAAGGATTCCTACAAAGAACCTTGGAAACCCTTTGACATTAGAGTGTGTCATTAAAACTTCATGATACCATGGGTCAGAGTGATCCTAAAGCCACTAAAGTGGAGGACATCTAGGGAAGTAAGAAAGTTGATGATGGAGTTCTTTCCACTTCACTTAATATTTTCAAATAGGTTGTATTTCCTTGTTTAGCCAAAAGAGATGTAGAATAATACAAATATATAATAGTCCAACTTGGCCATTTTGAAGTGAAACCCAAAATTGTGATGAAACGAAGATTTAGTGAAACATTGTTACCGAAAATCATCCACTCATTTATTCGACAAAAATAACAATTTAAAAATTAATAGATGTAGACAATAAAAATTAGACTACCAAAACGCAAGTGTTGAGAAGAAAAATTAAGGCAATAGATTCAATTATACGGTCAATCAACTCTTAACTATGGGGATAACTCCAATAGAACAAGGTTGTGTATGAAAAGAAAAGAAAATTTACATCATATTATTATAGGTTTTAAAGGACGATGCCTAATGTTGTTGTTCAATAGAACATGGAAGGTAAATCCAAAGCACATAGCATTGATGAGACAAAAGAAGAAGACAAAAATATGATAATAACATAGCATATAAACAAACACATCATAATAAAAAAGAACTCTTAAGGATAATGCAAAGAGGTTATGACTTTTTGATAACGAAGATTTAAGACTTTAACTATATTTGGGAGGTCCATTACAAAGTTAAAAGTTAAAGGTATTGATAAAATGGAACGACTCGTGAAGATGGTAAGGGTTAAAATTTCATGAATCAAGTGGGTTATTCAATAATCAACAAGGGCAAAATTTATACAAATTGCAAATTATAAAAACTCATTTACACTCCAAAGGTAAAGTTGAGGTTTTTCTTAATAACCCAGAACATTATTCCCCTCATCGTAAAGGTAAGTACCACAAAATAAGTACCAATGTGAATACATTGATTTGTTGATATTTTGAGTACATTGTGACATAGAAATGTTTGAAGTTGCGTTTGACCCATTTGCGTATATGTCAAATTATTTATTTATTTTTAAGACACGATAATATTTGAATTTCCATACCAATTGGGGATTTCAATGTTTAGTTACAATGATAGGTAGGATATATTTAAATTTGAATTTTCAAGTCCAATATGGAAAAGGGTTTCAATAATTCCCAGTGACATTTTTCTTTTTCTTCACAATTGTCTAAGAATCCAATTAATATCCCTTCCATATATATTTAAGGATGCGGGTTATTGAAAGGGGATCAACGGATATAAGGAAGGTTGTTCCATTATCATCAAGGTAACATGTGTGATATCATCATTGTTCGTGTGAGTAATGAATGATCAAACCTTGGGCTAGCTTTTGGAGAAATAAATTGGTTATTTCTAAAGACTCTCGTAATTACCATAGAAATTGACATGCTGAGTTTTAGATCATTATTCTTGAAGTTCAGTCTTGGTCCCTAATAAAGGGGATTACTATAATGTGGAAGAGGTTTCAACAATAGTGAGTTATATTCCCCAGTTCTAGTTTTTTTTCCCTTTTCACAAGCACCAATTGGGTAAGGAAGTTTCCATCGAGTACATTCAAAGTGACTACCCAAATACTAAGAGTGTGGACATGGGGTTACTTGAGATTATTGAGAATGAATTGCAAAAGAAAGTCAACTTGGACATTTGAAACAAACAATTTTAGATTTCTGAAAATCGTAATAACCCTCATCTCGTTTATGAGGATGGGGGTGGAGGAAGATATTATGCAAAACATAATTCTCTTAAATTGAGGGGGCTGGAGGGGGTTATCATATTTTCCTAAAATGAGGATGGGAGTGGGGAGAAGATATTATGTAAAACGGTGGGGGGAGATATTATGTTCTCCTAAAATGAAACTATAATATCTCTCCCCACCCCCAACCTACATAATATCTCCCCCCAGGGCCCACACCCGCCCTCAATTATTAGAATGGTTATTGTGTTTTAGGGGAATGATATCGTATAAAACATAATAAACACCCTTTTACATAATATCTTCCCCCACCCCCTAAAACATAATATCTTCCCTCACCACCATTTATGAGGATGTTTATTATGCTATACGAGGGATATATTATGTAAAACAGAATAACCACCCTTTTACATAATATCTCCCCCATCCCCACCCCATTTATGAGGGTGGAGGGAATTATGCTTAAAATAATATCTATATAATATCTCCACACACTTCCACCTTCATTTTATAAGTGTGGGGTTGGAGGGGAATTATGTTTTACATAACACCCCCACCCTTATAAATGAGATGAGGGTGGAGGTGGGGGGAATCATGTTTCACATAAAAATCTCCCACAACCCCCACCCCATTTATGAGGGTGGATATGGGGAGATTTTATGTAAAACTTAATAAGTTATGTTTTACATAAGTAGGGGGGTGGAGAGAGGTATTATGTAAAACATAATTCAACCCTCATAAATTATGGTGGGGGGAAATATTATGTAAAACATAATAAATTACATTTTACATAGGCACTAGGTAGAGGGAAGATAATATGTAAAACATAATAAATTATGTTTTTGATCCGGATTTATGAGCAGAACGAAAGGAATAACAAACTGAATACAACAACACAGAGATATGGAGCACAACAAGAAATATCCAGTGAACAATACCTTCTATTGAATAAATAAAATAGGTTGAAACTGTAAAACTACAGAACTGGAAACAACTTGTTTGAATGGTGGTAGCTATCTCTAAGAAGAGATGTGGCATGCTACGCACATCCGTCTGAGCAACATAAAGATTACAAAGAGGCTGCAGAGAAATTTTTAACATTACTCATGAATGGCAAAAGCCTAGACATCCAAAAACCTAACCCTAGGAGGTGAAACGCCAAAAGTTATGTGGACCCCTATGGGTAAGTTGCTACCTCAACTTCCTGAGGTCGTAACTTTTGCATACAACCTTTGTTTTAGGCACGTGATAGCCCATTGGAAAGGTATTTTCGAGAACTACACATTATGTCGCCAAACTCTAACTGTGTCTATAGTTTGATTGTGGCAAGCTAAAAAAACATTGTTTAGGGGCCCAAAATGACCCTCGAAGTACAGAAAGATGTGTTGACATGAAAACTTCCAACATAAGCCAGTTGGATTAGATGAGTGGTCACCAGTCTCCACTTGGAAGATGTGTATGGATTCAAACAGCCATGAAAGTGTAGAACCCACAACTACAAAGAAGTACAAAAGAATGTATTGAACTAAAAATTGTCAAGAGGAGCCAGTTGGAATAGGTGGGTGGCCACCAATATCCACCTGGATCAGTCCTCCCCCCCTTAAGAAGCAATGGTCTCCATTGCGTTGAGTTCCCCCATCGGGTGAGGAAACTTCTACTGAATTTAGCCCCGGGTGAGCCACTTGCCTTGGTGTAGGAGTTTTTCTCCCTTGACAACTCGATAAAGCTAGATCCTCTGCTGGTGAGTGCCCTTGACCTGTGTATCTACTATCTAATCAGTGGATGCATGTTCCATGCAGTCAGGGCTGAGCTCTATTGGTTTCAATTGTTTCGTGATCTCTAAGGTGTCCAATAATGGTGGAAAATATGGCAGAAGGAGGTACACATTGAACATTAGGTGCAAGCCAAGGAATGGGGGAGTGTTGAGATCAAAATCATTTCTACACACAGCCTTGGTGATAGTTTAAGGCCCATAGAGAAGTGGGTGGAGCTTCCTATGGGGCCATGTAAGGTGCTCTTTCTGCAAATGTAACCAGACCTTGTCTCCCACCTGAAACCGGTGCAGTACCCGATGTTGATCATGGCATTGCTTGTACTTAGCATTGGCTTTCTACAAAATCTCATGGACCTGTTGGCGGATGTGTTGAATCCACTCAATGAATTTGGTGGCTTTATCGGCCTCAGATTGAACATGGGAAGATTTTTCTTGTGTGGTTGCAAGAGGTATTGCAACATCAATGGGACCCAAGGGTTCGAATCCCAGCTCTACCTAAAATGGGCTATGGTTGGTGGAGCTATGGAGAGCCATGTTGTAGTTGTTATGAACATAGGGAAGACTCTCATCCCATGTAAACGGATGATTAGAGTTGTACATGTGCAGGATGTGCACAATCATCTGATTGACAACCTATGTTTGGCCATCGATTTAGGGGTGGAAAGCAGTGGATTTAGTCAGCTTGGTGTCCAACAATGACCAGAGAATCGAACAAAATGTCATGAGGAACCTATTGTCCCAATCTAAGGTGATGGTTTGTGGTATCCCAAAATGGACCCACACTCGTTCGAAGAAGATCTTGGCAGTCTCTGCCATTGTGATGCTCTTCTTGTAGGCTGTGATAATGGCCATCTTCGAAAACCAATCAACCACCAAAAATACACAATCATTGGCATGCTTGGTGGATGGAAGGCCAGACATGTAATCTATCGAGATGGATTCCCAAAGACTATTGGGAGTAGGAAGAGGGATTTATAATCCTTGCTTCTTGATGGCGAGATTGGCAATGGCACAAGAAGTGCAAGATCCGATATACTTGTTGACGTCTTGTCGCAGTTTTTGATAATAAAATTGTTTCTGTAAAACGGTCACAGTTTTCTCCATGCCAAAATGTCTTGCCATCTAACTGTAGTGAGCCTCCCAAAATATCCTTACACACTTGCTTGTGGGAACAAAGATGTGCCCTAGATAGAATAACAGTCCATATTGGATGTGAAAATCAGTGACATTCTCTCATGTACCCAAGAGTTGATAGGTGGTGGAGAAGTTAGGGTCATGCTGATAAAGTTAGGGCCACTCATATTCCTCATTCCCACAGGAATGGAGCACAGTAGTGAGTGCAGCAATGGAAGGGTAACTAAGGGAGTCAGCAACACGATTTGTGCTCCATGGAACTATTGTAGGTATGTGGACAACTTTTGATGGTGGTCATTCTGCAACTTCCCATGTGTCTATATGAACTACAGAGGCTTGTGATTAGTGTGGATGATTGTCTCCTTTCCCAAAATGTAATTTTTCCATTAATGGCAGGCTTACACAATGGAATACATTTATTTTTCATAGGTGGGGTATTTCCATAAAGTATATGAGAGTTTCTCACTATGGTATGCTACTAGATGACCATGTTGAGTGAGAAATGCATCAACAGCGTAGTCGGAGGCATCAATCTCAATCTCGAATGGTTGTTGCAAATCATGTAAGGAGAGTACTGGAGCTGAGCACAAGTGATGCTTCAAATCATCAAATGCTTGTTTTTGTGCCTTCCCCCATGCAAAATTTTCATTGCCACCGCCCTTGGTTACTTGGCTGAGGACCCATGCAATATGGGAGAAGATGGAAAGTCCCAAGAAGCTCTAAAGCTCGGTTAGTGTGGTCAGGACTAAAAAGTCATAAATGAATTGGATCTTAGTTGGATCCACATGTACCCCATGCTCATCAACAATGTAGCCCAAGTATTGGACCATGTTCATGCCAAAGGAGATTTTTTTCAAGTTGGCATATAGCTTGTGCTATCGCAGAGTGCCCAAAACCTACTAAATATGCTACATGTGATCCTCCCAAGTTTTGTTGAAGATGAGGATTTCATCCAGATATACCACCACAAAATATTTGGTGAAGGGTCTCAATGCATCATCCATCAATCTCATGAAAGTTGTTGGTGCATTTGTTAAGCCAAAGGGCATGGCCATCCATTCAAAGAGACCTTCTTTAGATTTGAAGGTTGTCTTCCGTACATTAGTTGGTTCGATGGGAACCTGGTGGTAGCCATACTTTAGTTCAATTTTGTTGAAGAACATTCCCCCCTTGAGTTGGTCAAGAAGGTCATCAATTCAGAGAATTGGGTACCTATTCCTGACTGTGATTTTGTTTAATGCTTTGTAATCAGTGCAGAGCCGCAAGGTCCCATCTTTATTTTTCACCAGCACAATCGGGCTTCCGCAAGGGGAGGAGTTGGGTTGGATGTGCCTCTTTTGAATCAGCTCCTGGCTCTGGCGCTTGATCTCGTCATTTTCCATCAGCAAGCGATGATAGACTAGTCCATTAGGCAGTGGGGAAGCGGGGGTCAGATCAATTGGATTATTGACTTGGCAGTGCATTGGTACCCCAGTGAGTGAGGAGAAGATGTATATGTACTCTTCCACGATCCCATCCACTTTATTTTTCTACAAAGAGAGGCTATGTGTAGAGTTCATGGATGTGGCAATGACCTTATACTCACTAGGAGCACAGATCATAAAGAAGATGAACTTGTCGGTCTGTGAAATGACCTTACTACATTACTTAGTAGAGATTAAAGAAATAGTGGTAGGTGGTGCTACCTCTGGTATCTTGTATAATTATCTACTCAAAGTAATAATGACATTGCGAGGTATGGACTCATACACAGCATGTCATTTCCACAAATATGGTTGACCTAAAAGAACATCACAAACTTCAAGGGGAGCAATATCACACAATACGTTATCTTTCAGGGGATTGATGTTGTAGGGAAGATGGCATTATTGGCTGACACGGAGATCTCGTCCTTGGCAAAGCCAACCAATGGTGTAGGGTTGCAGGTGTGGTGTTATCAACAGGTGTAACGTCCCCAGCCACCAACAAGTTGGGCAATGCCACTAATTTGACACTTCACTTAGCTTTGATACCAATTTGTAACGTCCCCAGCCACCAACAGGTCAGGCAATGCCACAAAGGAACATACATATATATATAGCATGCATTTCTAATGAATTCAAAACAAATAACACAGAGTTAGTGCTACCATACAGACTCAAATGGAATTAACTGTAATTCAAACATGCAACGGAATACATGATATCATTTAAGAATCACAGTCATGCATAACATATATAATTAAGCACAGAAATGATACTTATCTTTTAATTGGAGTAAAACCACCAACTGCATGAAGACCTTCCACGAACCTCCCATCCTTAAACCACACTGCTCATCACTCTCAGCAGTAGGTCACCCTCGAGTTGGGACTAAACTCCACCAGGAAAGGGATTCCTAGGCTAGGAAAGTTAAACAGGAAAGTCGCGCAGTTAAGAGGAAGGAATCTCTCCTAGGAACCACTTACGCCTACTACTCACAAACTCTCATTCCCCACATGTATGTCCCACCCTAGGAGTATACACCTTCAATGTCACACAGTCCATCGGTTGTTCCACCTCCCTTACCTTGGGCTTCAGCAATAGGCTAAACCAGAATTCTCAGAGCTTTGTAGAAGCTACGGGACTCCCTCCTAGAGAACTCACTTCCTCAGCACACTCTCTCACCTAGAGAGAGAAAGTTGCTCACAGGCCTAACAACTTGCCTCTTCAAACCACAATAGCTAAATCAGGTAAGGCAAGGGACGGCTCGGTAATTACATAGGTGCAAAATGGTCACAGGTTCAATAATTGTTGAAATGGATGGTTGCGGGCTTGTTCAGTGCATGAGTGAACTCATTAGGAGAAAAACAGGGCAAACTGGTCTAGCCTAGCCGAGATGGTGAAATCCAAAAATCCCTCTGCATGAATTCCCCTGCCTCCATGAGTGAGTCCCCCAACAGCAAGAATTCCCCCCCTTAAGTCTGCATGTTCCTGAGATGACACATGTCGCTCATGAAGCATGTTCTTTCCCTTTGGAAGTCACCTACCTTTCCCCAGGAACTTAGGATAAAAACATATCATTTTAAACAGCCTTTGGAATAATAATAATAAATTATTATTCTCTTGGACTTAAGCCCCTAGACTTAGCCCCTCTTTCCAACCTCCGAGCCCCCTCTCCCTTACCCAGCCTAGTTGAGCTTAGTCCCCCATCACTCTTTCTTCGTGGTCGGTCTACATGCAGCGATGTTTTTATATTAATAATATGAATATTTATATGTACAAAACAGGCTCTTGGCCTTTAACACCTAGACTATCCGACCTAGTAACACATAAGCCTACCAGCTTATAATTGCTCAGCTCACTAGCCTATAAAACATGTTTACAATTCATAAATACAATTGGGGCTTGTCCTTGGGGTATTACAATCTCCTCCCCTTATTTTTTCACTATCGTCAGTGCAACTTGTTTACACAGCATCAACAAGATTTTCAGAATCTTCTAAAAGATGAAGGTATTCTTCCTACATAGCATCCTCATGCTCCCATGTCGCGTCCTCAGGACCGTACCAGGTCCACTGGACCTTTACAATCCCTATGAATTGATTACAGAGTTGTTTTCTCTTCTGGTCCAATATACGCACTGGATGCACTTGCAAGACGCCTTCTTGCTCCACCTAAATCACATTCCAATCAATAACATGATTAGCATCAGGTATATATTTCTTAAGAAACAAAACATGAAACACATTATGTATAGTCATGGATGCAAGCAATGAAAGAATATATGCAACTGGTCCAATCCTTTCTAGGATTTCAAATGGCCCACAATATCTGGCTACCAACTTGGAACAGTTTCCCAACTTCAAGGAACTTTTGTTGGGTTTCACTTTCAATAAAACATGATCACCCACTTTAAACTCCTTGTGGGTTCTATTCTTANCAGCATAACTTTTCTGCCTGTCTTGGGAAGTCTTCAAATTCTTCTTAATATTCAACATTTTCTCTTCCATTTCCTTGAGCAATTCTAGCCCAACTATTTCTCTATCAGCTGGGTTATCCCAACTTACTGGGGTGTTACACTTTCTTCCATAAAGTGCTTCAAATGGGCTCATATTCAATGATGCTTGATACCCATTGTTGTAGGAAAATTTTACCAAGTGTAGGTAGTATTCCCATTGAGATGGTTTGTCCATCACATACATCCTTAGCATATCTTCTATCACTTGGTTCACCCTCTCTATCTTCCCATTAGACTCAGGATGATAAGAAGTGTTGAAGTTCATATTCGTTCTGAACCCTTTGAATAACCCCTTCCAGAACTTGGAGGTAAATTTCGAGTCTCTGTCAGACACAATTCTCTTGGGGATATCGTGCAATCATGCTACTTCCCTCATATAGATTTCAACAACATTAGTTTCCTTGTGAGTGGTCTTCAATGGAATAAAATGGGCATCTTTCATAAGCTTATCTACCCCCACCATGATGGAATCATGTTGCTTGCCGGTTCTGGGAAATCCTGTGATGAAATCATTGTCACAACTTCCCACTTCCACTCGGGAATGGGCAATGGTTGCAGCAACCCTGCTCGGTGCCTATACTCAGCCTTGACCTTCTGACACTCCATACATCTGGCAATGTATTCTACAATATCCGTTTTCATGCCTGGCCAAAAGTAATAGCTCTTGACTGTTTCCACTGTTTTCTAATATCCAGGGTGCCCATCATAAGGCACATTATGCGTTTCCTTTAGGACCATACTTCTCAATTCCTGAGAATTAGGTACATAAATTCTATTTTTGTACAGGAGTGTCCCATCAATTTCCAATTTATAATCTTCCACTTTCTGTAGCATCTCACCTTGTTGTAGCTTTGCTACCAATTCCATGTACTGCAAATCTACATTTGTAGCTTCTGAAATTATGCCTTTAATATCAGTTTGATACATGCTAATGGTCGTAGCATGTAGTTCATGCACTCTTCTGTTGAGTGCATTAGCCACTTTGTTCTCCTTTCCTTTGATATTCTCGATATCGAAGTCATACTCACAAAGAAATTACAACCATCTACTCTGCCTAACATTCAAGGTTGGTTGATCAAACAAATACTTCAGACCATTATGGTCTATGCTTGGTTCAAACCTCTTTCCCATGAGGTAATGTTTCAATTTCCTTTGGGCGTGCACTATGGCTTCCAACTCGAAATCATGATTTGCATAGAGCATTTCATTCTCTTTCAATTTTTTGGACTCATAACATATTACAAACCCATTCTAGATGAGGACTCCACCCAATCCTTCTTTGCATGCATCTGTACACACTACAAAATCTTCATTTGGATCTGCAATCCTCAGGATTGGAGCACTGGTTAAAAGTTTCTTCAATTGTTGGAATATTTCCTCACATTCTTCAGTCCATTGAAATTTCTTCTCTTTCCTTCGCGAGAAAGTGATGGGGTGAGCTATCCTTGAGAACCCTGCAATGAATCTTTTGTAATAGCCAGCTAGACCCATAAAGGATCTGACTTCTGTCACATTCTTCGGTGCTGACCATTCTCTAATGGCCTCTACCTTCTCAGCGTCCACAGCTATGTTGAAATACTATAACTGCAAAGAGTATTCTAATTATTATTGATGTATTATTCATTAGACCAATCCCCTTTTGTGGATTGATCGTGTCGGGTATTGTAAGTGACCAAATCCCCTTTTGAGGATTGGTCAAACCCTAATTGTAATGGGCTAAATGAAAATTCAGCCCCGGAATATATTAAAGTGGTTATAACCACCCAGAATATATTAAAGTGGTTATAACCACCCAGAATGAGAAGTCGACCCAGCCAGTGAAAATACACCCTAGTTCACACGTGCCAGATTGTATA
>JASDQU010738834.1:22505-38207 GCA_032191745.1 Picea mariana
AATTCGTGCAGTGTCTACTATGTCGTTGTCATCAAAAGGTGTAGAATTGGGGGATGAGCCCACCCAATTGTGAAGGATAGCAGATGTGCCAGAAGCTTGCCTTTGTTGAGTATAGGAAGAAAAAGAATAGGCCACAGAGGCCTTGAAGCAAGCAAAGGAGGACTCCCTAGAGCAACTTTGAGTTGCGCAGTAAGATAAAGATGACATTAGAGAAAATTTCGAGGAGGATAGAGAGAAAATACAGAAAGAGAAATACCAGCTGCTCATGGAGCCATGGGGGTTAGAGAGGCAGTAACTAGATCTCTTCGCTCTGTGTCAGAATTGGTTCAGATAGAATAAGAGACAACCAAGAGCTAAGTGAGGAATATCATTGAATCCATTCGACAGCTTCAAGCAAGATTAGGAGATCTGGAACTCCAAGTAGTGCCAAGCACTCTACAAGAAGTGCGAGATTAGAGGGAAGAAACCTCCTGAAGTGCAGTAGAAATAATCAGGGCGTTGGATTCACAATGTAAGAAACTCATTAAATGAATCACATAGACCTATGAGCGCCTTGCAGAAGACCCAGAGCTGAGGAGATTGGAGGCACAGCTCCAGGAGGTGAAGCAGCAGGCATCGATCAGGCAGGCACAGCTAAAGCATCTTACGGTCGTTGAGAAGATGAAAATATCGTAGGATCGGTGCGCAATTCAACAGCAGGTCACTGTCATCGAGAGAAGAGTGATGGAGGTGACACAGTGACTCTAGCCGGTGCAGGACGAAGCCTGCACCCTCTTTGAATAAATCGAGGGATAAGGATGACAGTTGGAACAGGTAGTCACAATAGTGGAGCAGTGCCTGGAGGGACCTGTCACCGAGCAAGTCATTTAGAAGTTCATAGAGTAGGAGACTCTAGTGAATCAGAAATTAGAGGGATCTTGAGCTAAGGTCGAGGCCTTCAAAGTGGTGTTTCCTAGATAAGAGTGACTCAGAACGAGTCACAAGTGAGTGTTGGGGACATTTTGGCCCTCCACCAAGTTTTGAGAGAACCTTGGTTGTGCTTGACCATTTTTAGGACTTCGACTGGTTGATCGAAGATGGAGCACCCAGGCGAAGCGGAGATCGTGGGATCTCGCCCCTTTTACGGGATTTTAGGGTTTATGTAATGGGTATGGGATGTTGGCCCATGGGTTCACCCATGTTTAGTCACCTTTTATAATGTATAAATAAGTAGATAGGACTTAGATCGAAGTCAGTATGAAGTGGTATATGTCTTAGTAAACGAATGTTTTAAGGCTTGCGGAGCTAAGTGAAAGTGTTTTGTAAGTGCTTTGTGTAGACATACTGTGTAAGGATTTGTTCTTTGACCTAACTCATGGAAGGAGGATCTGGCGAGGTGCGTGCAGATCTCCTGTCCTTGCGGAGTTGGCTCTATGGCTTGGTACATGTAAGGAGATTGAAAAGACTAGAGAAGAGTTGGTGGACGTAGCCCCACACTAGGGTGAACCACGTATATCCTATGTTATTGTGCTTTGTGCAATGTGTTCATGATGTTTTTTTTTGTATTTTCTTAATCTTGATGCATGATAGGTAGATCCATTGATGCTTAGTGATTTATATATGAATGAATATTAGACCTGCTCTGATGCTATGTGCTAAATTTTTAGATGTGCTTAAGATTGATTACTATTGCGTTGATCTATAATAAGGGTTTAACCTGCGATGTGAATAAGGGTTAAATACTATTGAAATTTAATTTCTAAGTGCTCTGTTAAAGTATTGTGATCACAAATTTGTGTCCCAGCTAGGTTGTAGACACTTGAGTACTGCAACCCCCCCTGCCTCTACCTCGGGTGAGACTTCATATGCTTCGCAGGTGTTGTCGAAAGGGCCGATAGTTAGGGTTTTGTTGGTGCATTGTTGAAGCATTGAACCCTAGGTCTGCCCCTATGCCAACAAATGGTTTTGTTGCTGGGACTGAAACTATGATTGCTGGGAACTGAAGAAAAGAGAAATATCGGTGCGTAGATCTGTTGCTATAGTGCGCAGTATTATACTTGACTTTTGAAGCTCTGTGCTAAGAAGAGAAGTCTGATCTGAAGAAAAGAGGTAAGATCTTAAAGCTTTGTGCTCTAGAAAAGGTAAGCTAAGTGGAAAATTTTTCTTCGAAAGTATGGATCTAGGTATGTTTGACAAATTTTGTCCTGGTCTGAAAACTAGGGCACAGTTAGAAGAAAGAAGATTTGATCTGAATAAATTTGATAGAGTTAGTGAAAGATATGTTATTCCTGTGCATAGAGATAATTTTTGGACTAACAAGTGTATGCAAGACCCTAGAAAGATTTTTTGTAGATTGCAGGTCCATCACTGTGATCCTAGTGCGCAGTACAGGAAATGTTAAGGATCATTTAAAATAAAGAGAGGATTGAAACTGTGTTATAACTACAGAAGATCGAGACATCTTGCTAAGGAATTCCCTGGTCTAGGTCCTACTTGCCTTTGTTGTAAATATATTGGACATAAGGTTTTGGATTGCCCTAGAATGATTGATAAGGTTGAAAATATGAACATGAGACAAGAAAACTATGAAGAAGGTCAAGAGACTAAGGATATACTAGAGCACCAGAAAGAATCAGAGATTATATTATTGCAGATGAAAGAAACATTGAATGATCATAGAGACATCAATTTACCAAAAATATTAAAAGAGAACGAGTGCATAGAAACAAGAATAGGAGACTTCAACATAGACTGTGTATTGGATGAAGAAACACAGGTGAATATCATGCGAGAAAGAACTTGGGAAAATTGTGGAAAAGATGATATGATTCCTTCATTAGGAGGGATAGGATTGTTTAAAGGAAAGATGATAAGCCTATGTGGAAGACTTACTCATGTACCTATGATTGCCCATGGAGCATCGATTGAAGAATAATTTGAGGTCATAAAATTTTTGAGAACAACACTCATTTTTCACTCTTGTTAGGAAATACCTAGATTGAGAAAGATCACATCCGAAGAAAAGAAGAAGAGGAAGCCACAGAACAGAAAAAGAAAGAATTAAGGGACTTCATAACCAGAAAAATAGAGCGACTAGTAGAAGAACAAGAGGACAATTCAAAGCAACTAAGGGCCAGAGAATTAGCTGTCGAGGTTGAAAAAACACAAGAAGGCTCAAAGAACCTATCCATGCATGCGAGAAGGTCACCTACACACGAATTAGTAAGAGAAGAGATATTACATTCGAAACCTTTCAGATAACATCAACAGTGTGAAGCTACTATGCTAAGAGAATATAAGAAAAAGAATGGAAACAGGAACCCAGAGACTCAAATCACAGGAAAGAAGGCAAGAAAGCTCAGTAAGAAGAAGGCAAAGTTAGAAGGACTGCAGAAAGTTCCAAAGAAGACTTCATAGAAGGCAGGATTACAGGACTTGAACATCGTCAGAATAGCAAAACAACGCAGAATGGAACTTTGACTTGGCGAAGCTATATGACCGTTGGAGGCATCCCGACCATTAGAACGACACCCTGGAATGGATAGAAACACAGTTATTGTCGGAAAGACCACCATTGGACCATTGGAACCATGCCATAACGGATGGATTCATATTGATAAAGGAATTTCGACCCATTTAAGGAATGTGTTACGCCGTTTCTTATTTAATCTATTGAATGTTGCATTGGGACCACTTTTGCAAACTGAGATATTTGAGACCACAGAGAATTGATCGCATACTATGTTGTACTATATAGACCTCACCATCCGTTCGATTGCCTTCAGTGTCTGTTCGCCTACCCGAGCTATTTGATCACGAGCGTGCATGTTGGGTGACCTTAGCACAGTAGAGAAATCGGTAGAAGAAATATTGATTGACCTTATGGTTGAGAAGGTCATGTCCACAGGAATACAGGCCTCGTCGATGGGAGGATTGCAAGCATCCCTCTCGACTACACGATGATCTAGTCAAGCAGCTACTAAGAAAAGAAGCAAGCACCATGATGATCTGGAGAACGCAAAGAATATCTCGTTGGTCTTGCCTGACTACATCCCACCTCTGGCTGGAGTGGTTAGTCGTGATAGCGTCCTGTGTGACTTCGAGTACACACTCATCACTGTGTACCTCCCAAAGGGGATACATGTAGTTAGACCACAACTAGGACTGATCCCTCATCTTAAGATTAGTGATTTCAACCTGGGAGACCGAAATAATTATGTGTTGCTTGCACCACATCTATACCTAACCAAGACAACTGGGAAGAAACCCAAGATAGTCCCCCAGCCATGGATTAAGGAGATCGCGAGGTCCACAATCTTAAACATCATTAAGATCCCCCACTTTGAAAGACATCAGGAGGTTAACGTGTGCGTTAAACTCCTCCGGTCATTCTACCATGGTGATTATCTCTGATTAGACAGGCACGTGACTGTGGATCCATCGTTGATCCACCTAATCACTGGATTGAGCATGTAGGGACCGGACCCTTATAAATTCTACCTAGGGAAGGCTACATATCTCTCCCTAGCACAGTGTAAAAAGGAAACCTATGGCGATGTGGAGAAGGTGAAGAAAGGCTACAAGGTAGCCTCCATCCAAGATGGCGCAATGTGTCTAGCTTGTCAGCTGATCATTAGCAAGCTTGTCAGGAAGAACCAACCAACGCAATTTACAGGGTTCATCGTCGACCTTTCAGGGAAGTGCATCGAGGGAATGAAAATGAACTGGGCGAGCTACCTCATCAATGAGTTGGAGAAGGACTGTCGCAAAGTGAAGGACCAAGGTTATGAATTCCACTTCAGCTAGTTATTAATTCTCATTTCATTTGTCACTTGGGAGATGTCAGAGGGAGCGACATTCCTAGAAGTCAAGCCATCAAATCCATTGGCCACAAGGTTCGTCGCCTTGTGGTATACGAGAAATATGGAGAAGCAGTGGAAATCAAATGTGGTGTTCCACACTTACTACCTACAACTCACATGCGTCATTGAGTCATTCATCCAAATGACCCCAAACACATTGCATACTTACAGGACACTAGTGAATTTCCAAAGAGACTGACACTTCATTTACATCACTATGTGCAAGGATGAAAGCAAGCAGGAGTTGTAGTCCTACTACAAATTGACTGATGAAGACATGGATGAGATAACCAAGGAATGGCCAGCTGAATTCCTTGCACCAGTCGAGCAGACAAAGCTCTCTGACCCCAACATCATCGGAAGTCCTCTAGTCACCCGGACGGAGTGTGATGGATTGAGCAACACTAAGAAAAATAAGAAGAAGGAAGAAGTGTAGGACATAAAAAACACATCGGAGGAAACTGCATCTAATTCACCTGGAGGAGGAGGAGGCGACGAAGTAAACCAAGAAGAGGAAGGGGAAGAAGACAAGTAGGAAAAGGGAGAAGTGACATCACCAAAGGATCCCCTAATAGAGGCCGAGACGTCAAAGAAACGAAAGGTTTCTCCAAAGAAACCCTCGGCACGAAAGAAATCCTAAGCCAATAAGCCTCAGTCGCAAAATGATCTCACAGTGGATGATGTTGACCTCATCATCAAAGCTGCAAAAGATGCTTTAGAGGGTATCTTGCAACAACATGAAGTGAAGCAAGAAACAATGTATGATAGAATCGAGGTGGATCTGAAGGGGGTAGAACAAGCCATATATTCGAGCTGCATAGTGTCTACTACACCATCGTCATCAGAAGGTGTATAATTAGGGGATGAGCCCACCCAATTGCGAAGGATAGAAGATGTGACAAAAGCTCACCTTTGTTGAGTACAGGAAGAAAAAGAACAGGCCACAGAGGCCTTGAAGCAAGAAAATGGGGAAGCCCTAGAGAAACTTTGGGTTACACAGCAAGAGAAAGATTACATTAAAGCAAATTTCGAGGAGGACAGAGAGAAAATCCAAAAAGAGAAAGACCAACTACTCGTGGAGTAGATGGGGGTTAGAGAGGCACTAACTAGAGCACTTCTCTTTATGTCGAGATTGGATCGGATAGAAGAAGATACATTCCAGAGCCAAATGGGGAAGATCGTTGAAGACATTCAACAACTTCAAGCAAGAGTAGCAGAGATAGAACTCCAAGCAGTGCCAAGCACTCCACAAGAAGTGTGAGATCAGAGGGAAGAAACTTCTAGGAGTGCAGTAGAAAGAATAAGGGCGTTGGCTTCAGAATGTAAGAAACTACATAATTGAAGCATCCAGACCTATCAGTGCCTTGCAGAAGATCCAGAGCTGAGGAGATTGGAGGCACAGCTCCAGGAGGTGAAGCAGCAGGCATCAACCATGCAAACATAGCTGAAGTAGCTTATAGTCATTGAGAAGATTAAAATATGGCAGGAACATGGCGTAGTTTTGTAGCAGGTCACTGCCATCCAGAGTAGAGTGATGGAGGTGACACAACGAATCCATCCAGTTCAGGATGAAGTTTGTGCCCTCTTGGAAGAAATCGAGGGACAAGGATCATAGTTGGAACAGGTGGTCACAACAGTGGAACAGCGCCTGGAGGGACCTGTCACTGAGAAATTCATTCAGGATTTTGTCGAGTAGGAGGATTTTGTGAAGTAGCAAGTTGAGGCAGCTCGAGCTAAGCTCGAGGAATTCGAAGTGGTGTTTCCCAGATCAGAGTGACTCGGGACGAGTCATGGGTGAGTGTTCGGGGTCTGTTGGACCTCCACCAAGTTTTGAGAGAACCTTGGTCATGCTTAAACATTTTTGGGACTTCGATAGGTTGATCGAAGACAGAGTGCCTAGGCGAAGAGGAGATCGCGGGATCTCGCCCCTTTTATGGGATTTTTGGGCTTTTAAAGTTTATGTAACGGGTATGGGATGTCGACCCATGGGTTCACCCATGTTTAGGCCCCTTTTGTAATGTATAAATAAGTATATAGGACTTAGATTGAATTCAGTATGAAGTGGTATATATCTTAGTGCACGAATGTGTTAAGGCTTGCGAAGCTAAGTGCAAGCATTTTGTAAGTGCTTTTCACAGACAGACTATGTAAGGCTTTGTGATTTGACCTAACTTGGGGAAGGAGGATCTGGCGAGGTGCATGCAGATCTCTTGTCCTTGTAGAGTTGACTATGTCGCTTGGTGCATGTAAGGATATTGAAGAGACTAATAAAGAAGAGAAGAGTTGGTGGACGTAGCCCCATACTAGGATGGACCATGTAGATCCTATGTTATTGTGCTTTCTACAATGTGTTCATGACATTTCTACTTGTATTTTCTTAATATCGATGCATGATAGGTAGATCCATTGATGCTTAGTTATTTATATATGAATGAATGTTATATCTTCTCTGATGTTATGTGCTAAATGGTTAGATGTGCTTAATCTTGATTACTAATGCACTGATCTGTAATAAGGGTTTAACCTGCGATGTGAATAAGGGCTAAATACTATTGAATGTTAATTTCTAAGTGCTATGTTAAATTATTGTGATCACAGATCTGTGTCCCAGCTAGGTTGTAGAAACTTGAGTCCTATAGCCCCCCCTGCCTCTACCTTGGGTGATACTCCATCTACTTCATAAGTGTTGTTGAAAGGGCCAATAGTTAGGATTTTGTTGGTGCGTTGTTGAAGCGTTGAACCCTGGGTCTTCCCCTATGCCAACAATGTAGAACAAGACTTGGCATGGACTGTAGAGATAGAAAAGGTGGCGAGCATGGCGCCAGGTCAAGTACAATAGTTCATGGAGCACCCGATCAAGGCTCGAGCAGTATTGCACCAACTAAGTGTCAAAATAGTTAATTATCAGGCACGGGTAGTAGAAGTAAAATAAATCCTTTCAGCCCCAATGGACCAACATAGATTCTCGTATGCCAGCACATGTGAGGAACTCTTCGTCAAATGGTCAGAGTATGAGAATAGTCATCCACTTCAATGAAACTATTTGATGATTCTTAGAAGAGAGAGAGTTGGAAGCGCCATATGGCGATGTTTTGTTTTACTTAGCTTTCACTTTTGATAGTTATGTTTTAGTTAATGACTCGTTATAAATAATAGGGTTGACCTTTTAGTAAACAGTCGATGATTTTTGCAAAGACCCTCATTTTTTGAATTGTAAGGAACTATTTCCGAACTACCTTAATTGAGACGTCTTTTTTAGGACCAGAGACAAACTTCTATTTTTTTATCAAAGGCGTTGTGTGATTGGATTTTAGAAGGAATTACTTCCAACTTTATTTCATGAATGGATGTTTTAATGACTAAGATTTTATGAATCTATTGATAAGCTAGTTGTTTCAATATTTTTTGTAGTTCTTGTTTCTAATGATGAAAGAAAATCGTTGTGGTAAAGTGTGATTAATGCTAGAGCTAAGGAAACTATTTTTCTTGCCATCATTTTATTGCATGTATGTTTTCTTTCGATAATTGTATCTCAGTCAATAATTGAAATGCCAACAAGTTAATGTATTAGTACTAGGCTTGTCCCAAGTGTGAATATCTTTGTCTACATTCTTGAGCACTAGGGTTATCCCAAGCTCATCCTTTTTCAGTAGTTAAGAAACCCCCCTTTTTATCAGTTGGTTTATACCAGCACCCATCTTCTAATCAAACCCATATAATAACAGAAAATACAAAAGAGAATGTTTAAACTGGAGGAGAAACTTTCACAAGAAGATATCCTGTCAATCACTATGTAAAGCCCATCGATAAATTGGTCAGATCCAAATATATGGAGAACCATTCTACCATTAAATGATGCAGAGTCTAATTGAACCTCCATGGCAGGTTTGGTTCCTATTGTTGAGTCAAAGGGATTTAGGACCCCTCAACAAAATTGGTGCTAGACGGAGGGCATGATGAATGAATGGCTAACAATATTTCTGATATAATATTTCACACATCCTATAGATTCAAAACATCCCACATGCATGGCTAGTCATTCCCAAGACATCCCACATACACTGAGTACTCCTGAAATGAGTAACTCACCCCAGCAAGAGGAAGAAAATTTATTCCCTGAAAGACCTTACTCTCTTCCCCACGAGGAGTTGAACCAGTTCAGAAGAATCACAAGAGCTTACGCTCGGAAAATTGGATCATTACCCTTAGCTCCGTTACTTCCTCGTAGAAAAAAAGTAAGCAGACCAGTGGTCGACAACCCCGACCATGTTTTTCTTCACACACTAGAAGACTTGATATATTTCACCCTCACCAAGGTCGAACATCCCCTTAATCTAATCCCTGAAACACCAGCTGGTAACTACTCTGAGCCCAATAATTTTGAATCTGGAGAGGAAGGGTTTAACTTGGATCACTCAGCTTCGTATTTGGATTACATGGAGGATAGCAATGATCATAATGAAGAAAGAGGAAACCCACCTCAGAATAATCAACCTTGGTTGGCTAGATATGCTCTGGAAATCCCCAGACAAGTACATAACCTCCCTCAACATCCAGAAAAGTTACTCCCTAAATTTGACCCTGAAACCTCAGGATTTGCTAAAGACCATATTAAAAAGTTCATACTAGTTATTAGACTGATGAATGTCCAACATGAAGATGTAGTATGCCGTATTTTCCCCTATACCTTTTAGAATTCATCCTCCACATGGTATTTTAACTTTCCTGTAGGGTCCATAACTAGTTGGACAAAGTTTCAAAAAGATTTTTTAGACAAATTTGTAGAAGAAACCACTACAGAAGCTTTAATGGCCGAATTGTTTGCCGCCACCATGAGTTCAAAAGAAAAGGTTAAAGACATCAATCAATGATTTACCACTATCCTGAACAAATTTCAACCCGAATCTAAACCCACTCAGGATTTGCAAATTGAGGTATACGCTAATGCTCTACCTGCTTCTATTTTCATGTTTGTAAAAAGGGCTGCCAAGCATACCCTGGCTAAAAATTTCGAGGAAACCAAAAAAATTGAATTCCAAATGAAAGGGTGTAAAGAGGGCTAGGTCTCACTAGTTAAGAAGGAATCTCAACCTCCACCTAGGAGAGGACTCTTGTTGACTAGACCCCCAGGGAAACAGAAAGAACAAGGTAGTGAAAAGGGAAGTGGAGACATAGAATACCTTCAATGGATGATAAAGAAGTTGTCAAATGAAATCGTAGACATGAAAAGAAGTGTAGGGGAAGGAAACCAAGGCCAAAGGCCCTACAAAACCTTTTTTAAAAGAAACTCACCATTCAAATAAATTGAACCTCCCCCAGCCAACTTAAACATTGACCTAGGAAATGTAGCATCCGACTCTTTCTGTAATTATCATCAAGAGAAACATTCTGAAAGAGACTACCCACAATGGGTACAAGCCATGAATTTGATCCCCAATCAGTTCCTAGACGAAGTTTCCCTTATGAAGCAATCAAACATCTTAGGGATGAATATTGTTGATAAGGAAGAAGTTGACCTATCGAAAGAAATATCCATGTTGTTGTGGGATCCTATTTGACAATGCCTTCCGATGATATATTTTAGGTTCAAGAATCAACCGCTGAGGTTTCGATTGTTCAAACACGAAGTAGGGGCCAACCGGTTTCAAATGACCTTAACATTTCCCAAACTTTGAGAGGAAAACAAACATCTAATCACCCAAAATCACCTTTTGTCTCCCAAAGAAATCCTATAAACATCCATACACGAGAATCACCCAAGATAGACTACAACATAGTAGAATATTTAAAAAGATTAAAGGCAAATGTATTGGTCATGGACATGTGTAGAATTCCCGAGCAAAGGGAATTTATGTTACAAGCCTTGAAGTTAGTAGAAGATCCTATAACAAGCACTGACCAAGGGGAAAATCTATCCCCCACAGATCTAAAAAAATAAAACAAATGTGAACACTTTATCTGTAGACAGAAAAGGAAAGCCTTTTGTCCCACCATTCCTCTTGACGTTTGAAGTCTTAAACATAAACCTCCATAATGTTTTAGTCGACTCAGGGCAATCCTATAATGTTATGCCATTATCTATATGCAAGAAATTAAACACAATCCCTCTCAAAAGTGATAAACATGTGATACAACTAGACAAAACCTAGGTGAAACTTATTGGAGAACTCAAGGATGTCATGATCATAATGGATACACACCCGAAATTTGTTCAAGTAATTGACATCATTATAGTAGATATACCAAAGGCTTATGGATTGCTACCTAGTCAAGATTGGTCTAAAAATTTGAATGGATACTTTAGCACAGACCGGGCTCACCTTTGGTTTTCATTAAAGGGTGTTGGCCCTTGACCAAGTTTTGAGGATCCTTGGTCATGTTTGACCTATTTTGGGACTTCAACAGGATGTCGAAGGTAGAGCGCAAGTTGAAGCAGAGATCGTGGGATCTCGGCCCCTTTTTAGGGCTTTTTGGGTTTTGGTCTTATGTAACGGGTATGGGGATGTCGGCATATGGGTTAACCCATGTTTAGGCTCTTTTTGTAATGTATAAATAGAAGTCTAGGCGATGTAATAAAAGAGGGTTTTTGGTACCGTGATAAGTGAAAGTGATAGCCATAAATTCGTTGTGCATGTTGCATTGATAACTTGTAGAGCTAAGTGCAAGTGATTATAAGAAGCTTATGTGCATACTATAGGAAAGTTTTGTGCTTGAACCTAGCTTGAGGAAGGAGGATCTAGCGAAGTGTGTGAAGATCTCTTGTCCTATGTGTAGTGGGTTATGAGGCTTTGTGCATGTAAGAAGCTTGATAGAAGATAAAAAAAGGAGAAGAAGAGTTGGTGGACGTAGCCCCAGGCTGGGGGTGAACCACGCATATCCTGTGTTGTGGTTTCTTTGTGATTTATGGTTGTTCTCTTGCTTATCTGATTAAATGCTTAGTGCGCTGATGTATGTTAGATGAATCTAATATGATAGCTTAGTGCTTAATAATATGAATGAATTCTATATCTGATCTGTTCCCTCATGCTAAGTGTGTCTATATGTTAGATCTGGTGGAATATTGTGTTGCTCTGTAATTAGGGTTTTCTCTGCAAAGTGAATACCGTGAACAATAAATACTAAGTGTTGTGTTAAGGTGTTACAATCACATATCGGTGTCTCAGCTAAGGTTGCAAACATCTAAGTCCTGCAACCACCCTTGCCTCTACCTCGGGTGAGACTTCATCTTCTTCACAGGTGTTTCTGAAAGGGCCGGTAGTTAGGGTTTTGTTGGTGTGTTGTTGTAGCGTTGAACCCTAGGTTTGCCCCTGTGCCAACAAATGGTTCTGTTGCCGGAACATGAAACTGTGATTGCTAGGAACTGAAGAAATGAAACCTATGCACATAGATCTGTTGCTTTAGTGCATAGTAGTCTACTTGAATTGTGAAGCTCTGTGCTAAGAAGAAAAATCAGATCTGAAGAAAAGAGGTAAGATCTTAAAGCTTTGTGCTTTTTTAAAGGTAAGAACAGTGAAAAGTTTTGATTGAAAAAGGTAAGATAAGTGGAAATTTTTGTTTCAAAAGAATGGATCTAGGTATGCTCAATAAATTTTGTCCTAGCTTGAAAAGTAGGGCACAACTAGACGAAACAATTTTTGATATGAGTAGATCTGATAGAAATAATGAAAGATATGTTATTCCTATGCATGGACAGAATGTTTGGACTAACGAATGGATGCAGGATCCTAGAAAGAATTTTTTGCAAGTTAGCTACTATGATCCTAGTGCGCAGTACAGGAAAGATTGGGGATCATTTAAAAGAAAGAGAGGATTAAACCTTTGTTACAATTTCAAAAGACCTGGACATCTTGCTAAGGAGTTCCCTGGTAGAAGACCTAGTTGTATTTGTTGCAAAGCTATGGACCATGAAGTTTTGGATTGCCCTAGAATGATTACTAAGCTTGAAACAATGAATATGAGACAAGAGAACCATGATAAAGGTAAAGAAATTGATACCATGGTAGAACCCCAGAAAGAATCAGAGAATGTACTGCTATAGATGAAAGAAACCCTAAATGATTACAAAAATATCAACTTATCAAAGATCTTCAAAGAAAAACAATGCATAGAAACAAGAAGAGGAAACTTCAACATTGACTATGTTCTGGATCAGGAAACATAGGTGAATATTATGACAGAAAGAACTTGGTAAATTTTAGGAAAACCTACTATGAGTCCTTCATTGGGAGGAATAGGATTATTTAGAGGAAATTTGATAACCCTATGTGGAAGACTCACCTAGATATCTACGAGCTCTCAGGGAACTTTGACAAAGGAAGATTTTGAGGTTGTTAAGTTTATTGAGAATAGTGCCTCGTTTGCTATATTACTAGGAAAAACTTGGATTGAAAAGGATCAAACCAGAAGAAAAGAAGAGGAAGTCTTGGAATAGAAGAAGCAAGAATTAAAATATTTTGTGACTAGGAGGATAGCGCACTTAATTGAAGAACAGGAGAACAGATTGAAGCTATTTAGAACTAGAAACTTGGATATCGAAGTTGAAAGAACACAAAAATACTCATAGAAGACTGAAGCACCTACCCCAGACCGAGAAGAAGTATTTCCCTTGAACCCTACAAAAGAATCTCAACAACATGAAGTTGCTATGCCAAAAGGAGATAAGAATCAAAATGGAAAAAGGAATACCGAGACAAAGATCACAGGGAAGAAGGATATAAAGCTCAGTAAGAAGAGAGAAAAGATAGAAAAGTTACAGAAGATTCGAGAGGAAACTTCGTCGAAGAAATATTTGCAAAACTGGAACTCCGTCGAAACATCATAACAGCACAACATGGAACTTCGCCATGT
The DNA here is from genome assembly GCA_032191745.1 of Picea mariana. Lineage (NCBI taxonomy): Eukaryota > Viridiplantae > Streptophyta > Pinopsida > Pinales > Pinaceae > Picea > Picea mariana. The sequence goes on from JASDQU010738834.1 coordinate 36,194, forward strand.
GAAGCAATATAGTTGTTGAAAGAATTATAACCGTTAGCCCGACGCCCCAAACGGTTAGAATAACAGTTATGGCCAGAAATATCTCCATCAGATCGTTGGGACCACACCACAATGGACATAATTGCATTGATGAAGGCCTCTTGTCCGTTGGAGAGATCTGTTACATCGTTGTCTACTTATTCCGTCGACTGTTGCACCGAGAACACTTTTGTGAATTGTATCAGAGAGAAATCATTGCTATTGCGTTGCTTACTGATATTGACACCTAATCTATTGCATTTTGCACTCAGTTACTGACCTAAGTTATCCGATCTTGAGCGTGTATGTCAAATGAGCTCAGTGCCACAGATAAAGTCATCGAAGAAGTTATAATCGACCTTATGGTTGAGAAGTTGATGTCTATCGGAGCTCAAGCTTCATCGACGAGAGGATTGCAAGCCTCCCGTCGACTGCTCATGGATCCGGACCATCCCGACCTGCAGCAGAGAAGAGAACCAAGCATCGATATGACTTGGAAAACATGAAGTTAATCCCTCCCGACTACACCCCACCTTTGGCTGGCATGGTGATTCGCGATATTGTCCCAAGAGATTTTGATTACACCCTAGTTACTTCGTACCTCTCGAAGGGGATACGTGCAATTAGAATGCAGTAGGATAAGATTGTGAAGTTGAAGTTCAGCGACTTCAACCTAGGGGACCGCAAGAACTACGTCATGCTCACTCCTTACAAATACTTGACTAAGACGAAGGGGAAGAATTCGAAAATAATCCCCCAGCCATGGACTATGAACCTCGTACAGTCCACCCTTTTGAATGTGATAAAGAACCCACATTTTGGAAGGCACCAAGAGGTTAAAGCCTATGTTAAGCTCCTTCTATCATGCTACTGTGATGGCTATCTATGGCTAGACTAATGCATCATAGTCGATCTGACGTTGATCCACGGGATCATCAGATTGAGCATGCAAGGAACCGACCCACAGGACTTCTATCCTAGGAAGGCTATAGATCATGCATTGGCATAGAATATCAAAGACACATATGGCGATGTAGAAAAGGGGATGCAAGGATACAAGGTAGCTTCCATATAGAATGATGCAGTGTGCCTAGCCTGCCAGTTGATCACAAGAAAGATAGTGAGAAATAGCAAACCTACACAGGTCATAGGATTCATTGTTGACCTCACCGGGAAATGTGTAGAAGGACTCCAGATGAACTGAGTGAAGTACTTGGTCAACTAGTTGGAATTAGAATGTCACAAAGCTCGGGCTTAGGGCTATGAGTTCCACTTTAGCTAGCTCCTGATCCTCATCGTAGTTACTACTTGGAAAATGCTGGAAGGTGCGACCTTTCTAGACATTGAGTTTTTAGGGACGCTCGCTATGAACTTCACCAAGCTCTGGTACTCGAGCGATATGGGAAAATAGTGGTAGTCGAATGTGGTATTTCATACATATTATCTCCAACTGAAGAGGGATATTGGAGTTGTCCCTCACATGATGTTGAACACCCTACACCAGTTCAGACCCCTCATGAAGTTTTTCACAGATCGGCACTTCATCTATATCACCGTGCACGCAGATGAACATAAATAAGAGCTTCAATCATACTACAAGCTCATAGAGGAGGACCTCAAAGAGATAACCAAGGACTGGACTGCAAAGCTCCTCATCCCTGCTGACCCCATAGAAATGTCTGACCCTGAACTAATTGGTAGCCCAGAGACCACTCACGAAGGAAAGGATACTCCTGGACCTAGAAGAAGGAAGAAGATCAAGGAGGTACAAAACCTGAACAATGCATCAGAAGAAACTGCTTCAGAGTCACCTGGACGAGGAGGTGATGATGAAGTAGATCAAGAAGAGACCAATGGAAAATAATATCAGCAAAATCAAGGTGAAGTAACACTGCATAGGGATCCTCTGGATGAGACTGATCCCTCTAAGAAAAGGAATCTTTTTCCCATGAAACCCACTTCACGAAAGAAATCCAGAGCCACCTTGACTAAGATG
>JASDQU010738834.1:51484-63805 GCA_032191745.1 Picea mariana
CCGCGTAGTACCTGAAACCCTACAAGAGATAAGGAACCAAAGAGAAGAAGTTGCCCACAACGTAGTTGACAGATTAAAATATCTTGCCTTGGATTGCAAGCAGCTCAGTAACCGCAATGCCCAGACCTATGAAAATCTCGCTGAAAATCCAGAATTGTAGACACTGGAATCACATCTCCAAGAAGCAAAGCAGAATGCAGATACACTATAGGCGCAGCTGAAGGCCTTGTCCTCTATAGAAAGGATGAAGAGATCTCAAGAACAACGCACAGCTCAGCATCAGATTCATATGATTCAAAGTAAAGAGATGGAAATAACTCAACGACTTCAACCTATGCAAGACAAGGATGTCTATTGTTTACAAAGGTCGAGAGCCAAGGAGCAGAGCTAGAACGGGTCGTCCTCATAGTAGAATAAAACCTAGAAGGACCAGTGAACGATGCATTGATCCAGGAGCTCATCGAACAAGAGACCACAACAAAGCAGCAAGTCGAAGTAACTCGATCCAAGCTCGAGGCGTTCGAAGTATAATTTCTCATACCAAAGTGACTCGGGACGAGTCATAGGTGAGTGTTGAGGGCATGTTGGCCCTTGACCAAGTTTTGGGAGTTTCTTGGTCATTTTGACCTATTTTGGGACTTCGACAGCCTGTCGAAGGAGGAGCACAAGTCGAAGAAGAGACCATGGGATCTTGGGCCCCTTTTTGGGTTTTTGAGAATATGTAACAGGAACGGGATGTCGTCCCATGGGTTTACCCATGTTTAGGCCTATTTTGTAATGTATATATAGAAGGATAGGCAATATAGAAAGAGGTCGGTCTGATAAGTGCTAAAGGAATGGCTAAGTGCTAGATCTATGTGATCAAAGGATTGTAAGTGCTATGTGCATACTATGTAAGACTTGTAGAGTTGAGTGCAAGTCCCTATGAGAGACTGTAGAAGGATTTGTGCTATAATGCAAGGAAGAAGAATCTAGCGAGCTACGCAGATCTTATGTCTTGTGCAGAGTAAGGGTTTTGAGGCTCTGTGCTTGTAACCAATTGACCGAAGACAATAAAGAAGAAGAGTTGGTGGACGTAGCCCCAGGTTGGGGGTGAACCATGTAAACACTGTTTGATGTGCTTTGTGCTTTGTCCATATGTGTTTACATGTTCTGATATGTTTAGATAGATCTATTCATGATTGGTGCTTATTATATGTGAGAATGTTAGATATGATATAGATATTCATTCTTAGTGCTTGATATGCTCATTCTGATCCATTTGTATATGCTTAGTGCTTGAATACTGTAGATTAGTGTTAATGTTGTGAAGTTTTGTCTTATAAGCGAAGTGGTTATTGAATGTATATTGAGGAATTAATGGTGCTAAGTTCTTTACTAAGTAGTAGAATCACATATATGCATCCCAGCTAAGGTTGCAGACAACTGAGTCTCCCAACCACCCCTACCACTACCTCGGGTGAGACTTCATCTGCTTCGTAGGTGTTGCCAAAAGGGATGATAGTTAGGGATTTGTTGGTGTGTTGTTGTAGCATTGAACCCTAGGTCTACCCCTATTCCAACAAGTGGATAGATTACATTTGGAGAAAAGTAAGCTTGGAAAATCAAGTTTGGTTCAGCTAGCCATTGGAACCAAAAGGAGAATCCATGATATGGTCAGAGGATGTTCCATAAGTCTTAATGATGTGAATACAAATGCTGACCTAAATATCATACCATTGGGGTCTTATGATATTCTAATTGGAATGGATTGGTTGGACAAGCATCATGTTGTCCTCGATTGTCATAGCAAGAGATTTACATGTCTTGATGGAGATGGAAAAAAGAGCACTGTGAAAGGAGTTCCAAGACCCATCTCTATAAGGGATATTTCATCCTTACATCTGAAGAGATGTTTGATAAAAGGATGTCAATTGTATGCAACTCATGTGGAAGAGGAATAAAATACAAATGGGCCAAGACTTGAAGATTTCTCGGTACTACAAGAATTTGAAGATGTATTCCAAGAAATACCAAGGTTGCCACCAAGAAGGGAGATAGATTTCTCAATTGATTTAGTGTCAGCAATTGCCCTGGTGTCAAAAACACCTTACAGAGTGAGCACACCAGAGTTAAAATAACTACAAATGTAGCTGGAGGAATTGTTGAAGAAAGGGTACATACGTCCAAGTGTTTCACCTTGGGGAGCACCAATACTTTTTGTCAAAAAGAAGGATGGAACCTTGAGGTTGTGTATTAACTTTCGACAACTGAATAAGTACACTATAAAGAACAAGTATCCTATACCCATAATTGATGACCTCTTTGATCAAATAAGAGGAGAAAAGTTATTTTCAAAGATTGACCTGAGGTCAAGATACCATCAGGTAAGAATCAAGCAAGAAGACATTCATAAGACAACCTGGACTAGGTATGGGCATTATGAGTTTGTAGTGGTGCCATTTGGACTGACCAGTGCACCAGTTGTCTTTATGTGCTTAATGAATGGCATATTCAGAAATTATTTGGATAAGTTTGTCATATTTTTCCTGGATGACATACTTATTTATTCTAAGTCTGAAGAGGAGCATGAACATCACTTAAGACTGGTATTGAAAGTGTTGAGAGAACATTAGTTGTATGCCAAGCTGAGTAAGTGTTCATTTTACCAAAAGCAGATCCATTACTTGGGACACATTATCTTAGAGCAGGGTAGAGCAGTAGATCCAGAGAAGATTGAATCCATTAGAGGATGGCCAACACCCAGAAATGTGTCAAAGGTCAGATATTTTATGGAATTAGTTGGTTACTACAAAAGGTTCAGAGTAGGGTTCTCTAAGATTTCTTATCCCATCACTTGTTTTCAAAAGAAGGGAACTAAATTTGAATGGACACCTAAGTGTGAAAATAATTTTGATCTGTTGAAGGAATTACTTACTAGTGCACCTGTATTAAAGATTTTTGACCCAAATGAAAGTTTTGCGGTATGTACAGATGCATGTAAGGAAGGACTTGGGGGAGTTCTCATGCAAAATGGACATGTCATTAGTTATGAGTCTAGAAAGCTTAAGGAGCATGAGAGGAACTATGCCACACATGACTTGGAGCTTGCTGCCATTGTCCACGCCTTGAGGATGTGGAGGCATTATTTCATGGGGAAGAGATTTGAATTAAGGACAAACCACATTGGCCTGAAGTATCTTTTTGAACAACCAACCTTGAATGTCAGGAAAACAAGATGGCTAGAATTTTTAAGTGAATATGACCTCGATATCAATCATATCAAAGGAAAAGAGAATAAATTTATCGATGCACTTAGTAGAAGAGTGCATCTCATGCATGCTACTGTTGTCAGTATGCATCAGTCAGACTTGAAGAGAAGAAATTTAGATGGTGTTGCTACAGATCAGCATTACCTACAGGCAAAGGAAAGCTTACAGTAAGGAGATGTACAGTGTAAAATAAAGTAGTATGAGATAAAGGAAGATCGATTACTTATGCATAAGAATAGAATCTATGTTCCTAGTTCTAGAGAACTAAGGAATTTGGTATTGAAAGAAATGCATGATGTTCCTTATGTTGGACATCCTGGTTACCAGAAAATGATTAGAGCAGTAAGAAGCCAGTTCTTTTGGCTGGGAATGAAAAAGGATGTTGTTGATTACATCGCTCAATGTATGGAATGTCAAAAGGTGAAAGATGAACATAGGCATCCAGCAGGGTTTCTATAGCCTTTACCCATTCCAGAGAATAAATGGGAATTGATCACCATGTATTTCATCACAAGATTACCCAGAACAAATAAGAAACATGATTCCATCATGGTGGTGGTTGACAAATTAACAAAGGCTGCTCATTTTGTTCCTGTAAAAACAACACAAACATCGGCTAATATTGCATAAATTTACATGAGAGAGATTACTAGGTTGCATGGGATACCTAGGACAATTGTCTTAGACAGAGATACAAAGTTTACCTCCCATTTTTGGAGGGGATTGTTTAAAGGATTTGGTACAAATATAAACTTTAGCATAGCATACCATCCCCAATCAGATGGGAACATAGAGAGGGTCAACTGAATAATTGAAGACATGCTGAGAATGTATGTGATGGCTAAGCCATCTAAGTGGGAATGTTACTTGCACTTGGTTGAATTTGCATATAATAATGGGTATCAAGCTTCATTGAGAATAAGCCCATTTGAAGCCATGTACGATAGGAAATGAAATACTCCAGTGAGTTGGGACAACCCAGCAGACAGACTGGTACTTGGGCCAGACTTACTCAAGGATATGGAAGACTAGATGGTTAAGATCAAGCAGAATTTAAAGACAACTCGGGATAGAAAGAAATTTTATGCAGACAAGAACAAGACAGCTAGAGAATTGAAAGTAGGGGAGCATGTTCTTCTGAAAGTGAAGCCCAAGAAAAGTTCTTTGAAATTGGGTAGTTGTACAAAACTAGCAGCCAGATTTTGTGGTCCATTAGAAATATTTGACAGAATAGGGCCAATTGCATACATGCTTGCATTGCCTTCTTCCATGAATGTGCATAATGTATTTCATGTCTCTTTACTAAAGAAATATGTACATGATCCTAGCCATGTTATTGATTAGCATCTGATTCAGGTAGAGACAGAGGGAGACTTTCAGGTTCAGCCAGTGCGAGTATTGGACAGAAAGGTCAAAATGCTCCAGAATCGATTTATAGAGCTGGTAAAAGTTTAGTGGACATGCTACGGTCCTGAAGATGCTACCAGGGAGCATGAAGATGCCATGCGAGTAGATTACCCGCAACTTTTTGAATAAATTTTGAGATTTGACCTCTATTTTGTATATGCACTAAGGACAGTGCCAAAATAAGGGGGAGGGGATGTAACACATCAGGTTTTGAACCCCCATTTTAAATAATGTATTGCTACATTGTTGAGAGTCCAGAGTGCCCAAACAATTATTAAAAGGCCAGTGTGCCCAAGAAATGTAATTTTTTTATCATTATTAATAATACATACATCGTTGGCTACTAGACGGACAAGGACTAGAGTTAAAGGGGGCTATGATTCCACAAGAGAGGGGGCTTGAGGGGATAAATGTTTATTTCCTAATTTAATTACACTTTGGTCTAAGGGGGCGGATCAATTACATGGGCTTTTTTGGGAAGGTCGGGAGGTTCCTGATTCCCCACAAATTACTTAAACCCACCTCTGTTCTGATGAGGGGTCTGGATGATATCTTGTTGCTCATTTTTCTCATTCACTCCTTCATTCACTTATTGACTCATTCATTCATTCCATCCTTACCTATCACTCAGTGTTCCATCCTCACCCATGTATTGATTTGGGAAAGGGAACCTAATTGCCAAATATTATCCATGGTATTGTTGGCTGTAGCGGTCATTGGTGTGATTCAGCCATGACTTGAGGCTTGCATGTCTGAGATGCATTGGCCTATGTCTAGCATTGTTCACAGCTGGGAGTCCTGATATTTCCAGTATCGAGATTCTCGACCAATTGCGTTGGAGCCCAAAATAAGGAGAAGGACTTCCTGAGGGAATGCATGGAAGAGAAGGGTGGAGATACATTCTCTTGGGTGGTGCAAGCTGGGTAGAAGAGATATGAGTACTTGGATTGTTGTGAGTGCTAGGAAATCTTGTGAGAGCTTGAGTGCTGACTGGTTTGGGAAGCCAAGTAACACTCTGGAACTGTCCTTGTGGAATCATAGCCCTGACTCGGGGGTGACACTGCTGTTGAGATTTGGAACAGTAGTGTCTACGGTTGGGTGGAACATCCTTGGTCTCCATCTAGTTGGTGTCATCTTTTATAAAGATAAGTGCTCTTTGTTATGGTATTATTTACCTGTATATGAATGTATTTCCGTTGTGTATTTAATTATCATTTAATTGAATCTTTAGAATATGCATGTTTGTTGGTTATTGTTGTGCATGTCGTTAAATCCTTTTCTTTTATGCATCCTTATTAATTTTAAAAGGGCATCGGTAAGAGAAAGAAGTCCCAGAGAGGGGGATTGAAGGTGGCATACCCCAGCCTGTGGGTGGTTGGCTATGTTACAATCGGTTATTCAATGGAGAATTGATACCCCCTCATGTTGGAAGAATAAAGGGATAAAGAAAAATCAAATTTCATCTCTCATTGGTAGATAGTTAAAAGGTGGCTTGACAAGCATAAGGCTAGAGAGAAGAATTTTGAAGTAGGAGACTTAGTCCTGAAATGGGATAGATCAAATGAACCAAAGGGAAAACATTCAAAGCTTCAGAATCTATGGCTCGGACCTTTCTAGGTAGCCAAGAAGCTTGGGGTAGGCACATATCGGTTGCAAAATCTGAGGGGGGGATTCAACACCCTCCCAGTGAATGGACAAGCCCTAAAACAATATTTCTTTAAAAAAAAAAATGTGTGTGCTAATTGCGGAGTCCTTTATTTCTGTTTTCTTTTGTGTGGTATTTTTGCGCTTTAAAGTGTTGGTCCACAAGGCATTGGTTGAACTTAATTCATACGGTGTAGCAAACCATGTTCCTTACTCATGCTTACATGTAACACAAGAAACGTTGGGCAAACTGTGGTTTTCTTAAAAGATTTTTGTATCTAACCTTTGCAGATAAACAACCTTGGCAAGTGATGAAGTGTTCTCCTAGTGGTTTGGTAAAAAATAAAGGGAAAGATGGTGAGTTAGAAAGGACCACGTGTAACTCAAGACAGAGATTAAAAAAAAATCACTTTAACCATCTCATCTTGCAGATAACAGATGTCCTCCTCTCCCGCTCGCTAAGGGCATCTCTGCCAAAATTAAATAAATTATATCAAACGAGCATGAGGTAGGAGAGGTATGAAGATAACTCCATCGGGGCTATGGATGTTCGTTGGTAGTGGAGAAAGGTCTATGACGTCAGGGTGACTCCGCTGTGGCTATGGACACTCACTAGCAGTGGAGCAAGGTCTGTGATGTCAGGGTGACTTCGTTGGGGATATGGATGCTTGTTGGTAGCGAAGTGACACCGCAGCAAGTGAATGATGATAACTAAAAGGCTTGGTGCCAGTAAATGATTTACTCAAATCTTTTCAAAAGGGGGCATTGGTCATGGTTAAAAGGAACGAAGGTGGAATAAAGGTTGAAACCCCACAGGAAGGCCCAGATTCACGAACCAGGGGAATTTCAAACACAAGGATAGAAGAGACTCTGATAAAAACAAAACTAGTTAAGTTCTTAACCATATTCTACATCAACTAAGTCGGGGAAGGAACAAAGATTTTTCTTTTACCCAGTAAATCTCCATTTGTTGAGTGCTCAACACACCCTAAAATCCTTATGTAATTTTATCACTTTTTATGTACCACTTGTTTTCTTTTACTGTCTAAATTGATTTCACTTTGGGGGGTGTTTTATTTTGTTTTATTTTCATGACTCCTATTGATCAAATCATATGTGTTTGAACTCGTTAAAAGAAACCTTGTGTCTAAAAGAACTTGAAATTCCAATTAACAATCGGCAATTAACATCGCGACTAACGCACTTGTGTTCGACGCCGACAAAAATGAAAGAAGGTAAAGTGGCCACACAGTTTCACTAATATCCAACTGCCAACACCCCATCGACATCAACAGAAGGAAGAGTTGTTTTTCATAAGTTATTCACCACGAAAACCCAGGAGATAGTCGATCCCCTTTGGTATCGGCAAAATGAGGGAAGGATCAACATTTACAAAAGACATAAATAAATCACCAATAGCTGATGACTGATGCGCTTTATCGAGGTCAAGGAAATATAGAAAGGCTAATACAATTGTTTTGTCTATGACAAGCATATCGTTTATCGATGATCCCCGATACACTTTCGGCATCGGAACTTTTTCATGAGAGTCGATCAGGGAGAACTTGGGTAGGTTTATCGCCGATCATCGATCCTTGATACATTTTGGTGTCGACAAGATAGGATCAGGTCTTAGAACGTATATCTTAAAGAAATTCTTGATTTCGATTAACACGAATAAATCAAGATGTCAGTCTCGAGTTCCACGTCTCTTTATCACGTAATCGTGTCGTACGGCCTCATTTCATCTTGAGTCATATTAAGGTTTCATGTGTCCTATTAACACCTCCAGTTCAGACTCGGCACATCATCTCTGTACGGAAAGATCGATCGGCATTGGAGATTTTGCAAGAAGATATCAACGAAAAGTGCTCGAAGCAAAATCCCAACCCCCGACTTACCAACTAGACTAGTGAAATGATGGGATGTTTGAAGCACAGGATATGATAGGATTTGGACATTTAATAGACCAGTTAATGCTTGATCCCGCATTTTTTGTTACCTCATGCACCAATTGAACAACAATAATTTGAAATCACTGATAGGCCACTTTACCACCCGTTCCCACGTCGTCAACCCATGATCCAATTTAATTTTAAACATCTTTGAAGATATGGCGGAATATTTGATGAAATTACACTCATAACCCGAATTGAATGGATGATGTGACAATGGAAGTTCAACCCTGTTTAAATTTCTAGAACGGTTTGAACAAATTCATTCTGCACACAACTTTTAATTCCAGAGCATCCGAAGAAGCAAATCAAACGTCTTGAGACTGTGTTGATCCTTATATTATCAAAACCAGGTTAAACAAGTTGCAGAGGTATGTGTTCAATTTTTTCATTTCATTGGTCATGGTTTATATATACATCTGATCTCTTACATGGTTTCTAACTATGTTCTAGCTATAGATAAGATTTCGCCGAGAATTCCAACCAACAGATGCTCATCGAGAGAACCCAAGCTAAAAGAATTTGAAACAAGTGAAGGTTCTTCTTCGGGGACCATGAGGCAATTGGAGTATGCTCCTAGGGTGGAGCCTATCATTAAAACATCAATAAGAAAGAAACAAATGGAAGTCGAGCCATCAGGACATATAGAAGAGGTTCAGGAACCTAGCCTAGAACATATATACACAGTCAAGAGCCTAGAAAATACTCTAACTTGGGGAGAACAACAAATCCCTGAACCTTTTTATGAGGTCGTCAATATACAAACAATCATCTATGACCGAAAGATAAATTACATCATGAAGATAACCACTAAGAAGAGGAGGCTTACCTTGGATAGTTCGATTCTCATCACCACAGAGGAAAAACTGATCAACATAGAGCACGCCAAGACGTCTGAACTTATCGATGCAGGGATGGCTATCATAGATGCCACCTTGGAAAGAGAAAAAATAGATGAAAAGGAGTTGTCTACTATGCTAAAGGAGTTGGAGCACCTCCGCTATCTAGAAAAATAATATCAGGACTCCACACAAGCCACGATGTTTTTGAGAAGTGAATTCCAAGACACCTATGACAAAATCAAGAATGAACGACACCTTTTCATTGCATGGATAATCGACTTCCAAGAATACATCCTTATGGAACTAGCGACCTGCAAGGACATGGAAATATGGTACGAGAAGACTCACCAAGAAGTGGAAAGAATCGATTACATCAATGTGGTTCAAAAGAGTCGAGATGTCGAAGAGCATGATATTAGGGTGTTGATGGACAACATCATTGATCGGATTAGGAAAGAATATGAATACTGGGTGAAAATGGCCCAGGAACCTCAGAGGAAGATTCAGGAAAAATGGGTCGATTGCGAAAGGAGATGGGTAAAGATTAATCGGGAGATGAAAGACATCGGCCTCCCAGAATTCGGCTCACAAGAGGACTTTGTTGAATTTCATGATATAGTCAAGTAACATGCATAACAAGACTTGACATGGACTACAGAGATAGAAAAGGTGGCAAACATGGCGCCAGATCAAGTACAGCAGTTCATGGAGCACCCGATCAAGGCTCGAGCAGTATTGCAACAATTAAGTGTCAAAATAGTTAAGTATCAGGCACGAGCAGTAGAAGTAAAAGAAATCATTTCAGACCCGATGGACCAACACAGATTCCCGTATGCCAACACATGTGAGGAACTCTTCATCAAATGGTCAGAGTATGAGAAGATTCATCCAATTTAGTGAAACTATTTGATGGTTCTTAAAAGACAGAGAGATGGAAGTGCCATGTGGCGATGTTTTGTTTTACTTAGCTTTCGCTTTTGATCTCTATTTTTAGTTAATTACTTGTTATAAATAAGAGGGTTTACCTTTTAGTAAAGGGTCGATGGTTTTTGCAAAGACCCTCATTTTTGGAATTGTAAAGAACTATTTCTGAACTACCTTAATTGAGAAGTCATTTTTAGGACCGGAGACAAACTTATGTTTTTTCATCAAAGGCATTGTGTGATTGGATTTGAGGAGGAATTACTTCCAACTTTATTTCATGAATGGATGTTGTAATGAGTAATAGATTCTGAATCTATTGATAAGTTAGTTTTTTCAATACTTTTTGTATTTATTGTCTCTAATTATGAAAGCAAATCGTTGTGTTAAAGTGTGATTAATGCTAGAGCTAAGGAAACTATTTTTCTTACCATCATTTTATTGCATGTATGTTTTATTTTGATAATTGTATCTCAGTCAATAATTGAAATGAGAAAACAATTTAATGTATTAGTACTAGGCTTGTCACATGTGTGAATATCTTTGTCTTCATGCTTGAGCACTTGGGTTATCCCAAGCTCATCCTTCTTTAGTAGTTAAGAAATCCCCCCTTTTTATTAGCTAGTTTATACCAACACCCATCTTCTAATCAAACCCATCTAATAAGAGAAAATACAAAAGAGAACATTTAAACTGAAGGAGGAACTTTCATAAGAAGATATCTTGTCAATCACTATGTGAAGCCCATTGATAAATCAGTTGGATCGAAATATATGGAGAACCATTCCACCATTAAACACTGCAGCATCTAATTGGGCCTCCGTAGCGGGTTTGGTTCATGTTGTTGAGTCAAAGGGATTTAGGAACCCTTAACAGATTGTAGACCCAAAAAAATACTTCCTTGTGTGTATAGATGCTTGCAAGGAAGGGCTCGGAGGAGTCCTTATGCAATAAGGATGTGTAATTTTCTACAAATATAGAAAATTGAATGAGCATAAAATCAATTATGTGACCCACGATCTAGAACTGGATGAAATAGTACATTCCTTGAAAATGTGGAGGAATTACCTCCTAGGTAGAATATTTGTTCTTATGACAGACCATAGTGGGTTGAGATATTTGTTTGATCAACCAAATCTCAATGTTAGACAAGCTATATGGATGGCTCTCCTTAGTGAGTTTGATTTTGAAATAAAACATATCAAAGGAAAAGAAAATAGGGTGCCTAACGCCCTTAACAGAAGTATGAAAGTAATTCTCTTGGAAGTTGTAAGCACCTGTGAAACATATGTGAAGGAGAGAGTCAAAAAGTGCACAAGAAAGAGATGCATTTTCCAAGACTGTAAAATCATACTTAGGGAAAGAGCCCACGGGGCTTAAGTACGAGGTTTATCAATTGTTGAATGATGTCCTGCTAACTTACAAAGTTATGTTGTATATTCAAAATTGTGACGACTTGAAGAGGTTCATAATGGACAAACTACATGAAATACCATATATTGGTCATCCTGGTTATCAGAAAATGATCACAGCCACTAGGAGACTATTTTATTGGCCCAGACTGAAAAATGACATAGATGATTACTTAGCCAAATGTATAGAATGTCAGTAGTTTAAGGAAGAGCACCAGCATCAATTGGGGTTGTTGTAGCCCCTACCAATCCCAGAATGGAAATGGGAAACCATCTCCATGGATTTCATCATAGGGTTACCAAAATCAACCAAACAAAATGATGCCATCATGGTAGTGGTGGACAAATTGAGCAATGTTTCTCACTTTATTCCCATCAATTCAACATGTAAGGAAATAGATATTTCTAGTATTTTCATGAAAGATATATTTAGGATGCATGGCATGCCTAGGGAAATCATATCCGACCGAGATACAAAATTTACTTCAAATTTTTGGAAATCTATGTTTGCTAGTTTTGAAACTAAATTGCTATTTAGTACATCCTATCACCCTCAAAATGATGGGAAGATAGAAAGGGTAAAACAAGTGCTAGATAACATGTTAATAATGCATGTAATGCATCATCCCAAGAATTGGGAATACTACCTACCACTGGTAGAATTTTCCTACAACAATGGCTATCAAGAGTCATTGAAGATTATCCCTTTTGAGGCCCTCTATGTTAGACAATGCAAGATTCAAATCAGTTGGGATAACCCATTAGAAAGAATTTGATCCGGATTTTATGAGCAGAACGAAATGAATACAGATTATTAATAGGTGCTTAACACGAAAATAACAGAGATACAGTAAAACTGGTTTTCTATTAAATAACGAAATAAGCTGAA
>JASDQU010738834.1:79277-92656 GCA_032191745.1 Picea mariana
AAAGGAATCTTTTTCCCATGAAACCCACTTCACGAAAGAAATCCAGAGCCACCTTGACTAAGATGCAGATTGTGTTGACTCTAGATGACTTCGACTTCATCATCGCAGCTGTAGAATATGCCTCGTAGGATGTCTTGAAGAAACATGAAGCCAAGCAGGAGGAGATGTATGACAGAATCAAGGTTGAACTCAGAGGGGTACAACAGGCCCTTCACTCCAGCCGCGCGGTATCCACTGTGACCCCACCATCAGAAGTACCAGAGTTGGGATATGATCCTACCCAACTCTGCAAACTAGCTGATGTGACCAAATCTCACCTTCGTTGTGCACAAAAAGAAACAGAATAGACCACAGAGGCCCTAAATAAAGTACAAGAAGTAATCGTAGAGCAACGTCGAGTTGCGCAGTAGGAGAAGGATGCTCTCCAAACCAAGTTTGAAGAGGAGAAAGCATAGATCCAGCAAGAGAAAGAGAAATTTCGCATAGAGAAGCTCAGATTTAAAGAAGCAGACAGCAGAGAACTTCGCTCTGTGAAAGGCTTAGAGAAAAAAGTGAATGAACCAGTAGAACATCAAGTAGCACAGCTTGAGAAGGCTATCCAACAGCTTCAATAGAGAATTGCAGATCTGAAGCTATGAACAGTGCCTAGCACTCCGCAGGATGTGTGAGATCTAAGAGAACCAACTGCTCAAAGTGCAGTTGAGAGAATCAAGGCCCTCATCATGGAATGTAAACAAATAAGTGATCACAATGCCCAGACTTATGAGCAACTCACTAAGGATCTTGAATTGAAGACACTAGAGTCACAACTCCAAGAGGAAAAGCAACAAGAAGAAATAGTACAGGCACAGTTGAAGCACCTGTCAGCGGTCAAGAGGATGAAGTGATCCCAAGAACAACGTACTGCTTAACAACAAGTTCACACCATTCATAGAAAAGTCATGAAAGTGACTTAGAGGCTCCAACCAATATAGGATGAGGCTTGCTAACTGTTCGCAGAGATTGAAGGCCGAGGATCGGAACTAGAGCAAGTCATCATACAACAGAACAATGCTTAGAGGGACCTGTCAACAAATCAGTTATCCAAGAGTTCGTTGAGCAAGAGGCCTTGGCGTAGCAACAGGTCGAATAATCTCAAGCCAAGCTCGAGGCTTTTGAAGCAGAGCTACCTAGATCAGAGTGACTCGGGATGAGTCACAAGTGAGTGTAGGGAGCATGTTGGCCCTTGACCAAGTTTTGAGGATCCTTGGTCATGTTTGACCTATTTTTGGGACTTCGACAAGATTTCTAAGGTGGAGTTCAAGTTGAAGCAAAGATCGTAGGATCTTGACCCCTTTTTAGGGATTTTTTTGCTTTTGTCTTATGTAACCAGTATGGGGATGTCGGCCTATGGGTTTACCCATGTTTAGGCCCTTTTTGTAATGTATAAATAGAAGTCTAAGCAATGTAAGAAAAGAGGGTTTTTGGTACCATGCTAAGTGCAAGTGATACCTGTAAATGCTTTGTGCATGTTGCACTGAGAACTTGCAAAGATAAGTGCAAGTGATTGTAAGAAGCTTATGTGCAGACTATAGGAAGGCTTTGTGCTTGAGCCTAGCTCAGGGAAGGATGATCTAGCAAAGTGTGCACAGATATCTTGTCTTATGCAGAGTGGGTTCTAAGGCTTTGTGCCTTTAATAATCTTGATAGAAGATAACAAAGAATAAGAAGAGTTGGTGGACGTAGCCCCAGGATGGGGGTGAACCACATATATCCTATGTTGTGGTTGCTTTGTGCTTTATGGTTGTTCTCTTGTTTATGTGATTAAATGCTTAGTGCATTGATGTATGTTATATGAATCTAATATGATAGCTTAGTTCTTAGTAATGTGAATGAATTCTAGATCTGATCTATTCCCTCATGCTAAGTGTGTCTATATGTTAGATCTAGTGGAATACTACGCTTCTCTGTAATTAGGGTTTTCTCGACGAAGTGAATACTATGAACTATAAATACTAAGTGTTTTGTTAAGGTGTTACAATCATATATCAGTGCCCCAGCTAAGGTTGCATACATCTGAATCCTGCAACCACCCCTACCTCTACCTCGGGTGAGACTTCATCTGCTTCATAGGTGTTGCCGAAAGGGTCGGTAGTTAGGGTTTTGTTGGTGCATTGTTGTAGCGTTGAACCCTGGGTCTGCCCCTGTGCCAACAAAGGTACACACAAACATGATTAGGATTGATATGGAAAGATATCTCAAACATATTATCACCGATTTAGAATCCCTCAACAAACCCTCGTCGACGGATTTCCTCGTGCTAGGAAACACTCCTACGATTCCGATTTCGGTAAATTCTCCCCTTTCTCATCTGATGTACCTTTTACTCAAAACTCCAAAATTAATTTTCAAGTAAATCTGTCGGTAGTGGCGGAAGAAACCCTCATCTATCAAGAACCTATATTGGAAACCCTAGACAAAATAAGGGAAGAGGAGGAAGTTAGTAGGCATGGAAAAGTTGATGATTTTAGCTCATAAGTTTGGACCTTGTACTTTTATGGGTCTAATTTGCAAGAGGGGTCAAGAGAGGGATTTTTCCTCATTGATCCGAAGGGGAAACGAAATTTCATGTCCTGCAGACTAGACTTTGAATGCGCTAATAACATTGTTGAGTATGAATATTTAGTGCAAGGGCTAAAGAAAGTCATAGAATTAAATGTTAAATAACTAAAGGTTTTCGGAGACTCTGAAATTATCATTAGGAAAGTAAGGAATATTATACATTGCAACTCTCCTCACCTGAGGAATTATCAATAGGAAGTGCACAGGCTAGTACAACATTTTGAAGCCTTCAACATTTCAGCGATCCCTAGAACAAAGAATACTCTTGTTGATTCCCTGGCCACTGATACCTCGAGGCTATCCCCTTTAGAAGACTATGAAGCCTCTTGGTTCATTGTGGAACTGCTCTACAAACCATCGGTTCCCAACAATATTTCTGATTGGAAGGTATTTGAAGGATATGAACAGATCATAAACTTCTTAACCAATCAGAAAAATTTTAAATACCTAGCTATTCATGATGAAGTATTCTAAGAGAAACTAGTAGAAATCGATCCCCATGAACAAAGAGGTGAAATAGATCACTTGACTGACAAATCAAGGTTTCACACGATACCGAAAGGGGTAGCCAATTTGGAGAACCTCTTTGACTTAAGGGAAACATTTAAAGGGTCAACAAGCACAAACACAGGGAGATCATGCCCCATGTACAAGACCGTAAACCTAGGAACCCCGAAAAAACCCTAAAAATATAAATCTAGGCAAGACAATTTCTAAAGAAGAAAGGAAATCCTATCTCAAACTTTTTAGAGAATACCAAGATGTTTTTGTGTGGTCCTACTGAGATCTGAAAATGTATGATACTCATATTATCCAACACACAATCTCGTTAAAATACGGAGTAAAACCATTCCAAAAAAATCTCTGGAAGTATCACCCATCTCTGGAACCCCTCATGTGTCAGGAGTTAAAGAAATTACTATATGCTAAAATTATCTTTCAAGTTAGACACTCTGCATGGGTAGAAAATTTGGTTCCTGTCAAGAAAAAGTCTGGGGAGATCTGCCTATGTGTGGATTTTAGAAACCTCAATAAAGAATTAGAAAAGCACAACTACCCAGTCCCACCGATGAAGCAACTCTTGCAGACCGTGTCTGGTTCTGAGATTTTCTCCCTACTAGATGGTTTTTTAGGTTACAACCAAGTTCTAGTTTCATAGGAAGACCGATTGAAAACTACCTTTCGAACCAAGTGGGGAACCTTTGCCTATAAATTCATTCCCTTTGGGTTAATTAATGTAGAGGAAGCCTTCCACAAGGTCATAGACGTGGATTTTCAGGGACTAATCAATAAGTGTGTAGTAGTTTATTTGGACGACGTGACTATGTATTCAAAGAATAGAGAGGATCACCTCCAACACCTAGCCCGGATTTTCGAAAGGTGTAGAAAATACGGTATATATTTAAACCCTAAGAAAACTATCTTTGGTGTTGAGGAAGGGAAATTGCTAGGTCATATTATATCTCAAGAAGGAATTCGCATAGACCCAGAATGAATTAAGGTGATAGCTCAGCTTCCCTTACCCCACAACAAAAAGGCTATGCAATCCTTCTTTGGGAAAATTAATTTTGTGAGGAAGTTCACCCCCGATTTCGCTAAAACCATCAAACCCTTACAAAAAATGATTCACAAAGATATTGAATTTAAGTGGAATGACGAACGAAAAAGTTATTTCAACAATATTAAGACTGCAATATCTCAAGCTCTAGTGTTGCGAAGTCCCAACTTTAGCAAGGATTTTTTCCTCTATACTTTTTCCTACAACCAATCTTTAGCTTCATTATTAACTCAGAAGGATGATGAAAACAATTAGGCATCAGTCTCATTTATGAGCACTAATATCCAAGGGGATGAGCTAAATTACCCTGCTATAGAAAAATAGGCTTGTGCGGTGTACAAAGCAGTAAAACATTTCAAATCTTACATCCTAAAAAATCACACCAAAGTCATTGTGCCTCATCCTATAGTCCGATCCCTATTCACTCATTGGGGAAAGAAGAGGAAAATGGATGGTTGTTCTCCAAGGATTTGATCTAGATATAAAACCTGCCAAACTGGTTAAGGGATAGGGATTGTGTAATCTGGTTGCTAAAGCCCAAGACCAAGTAAATGAAGACTCTGGCTGGGAGAATGAATTGGCGTTATGGTGTAGTGAAGCTTTATATATTCCCCCAGGGTAGGAGTCTTGGTATGGGAAACTCACTTATCTCCTACATCATGGGACTTGCCTAGAAAACCTAAACCCTAAGGAAAGAAGAGCTCTCAGACTAAAATCGACACAATATCACCTCATAAATTCGGTGCCCTTCCGCATGAATTATGATGGGGTAATTTTGATATGTATCGAACGTAAAGACGCAGACAAGGTTTTGAAGGATCTCCACGATGGTGCTTCAGGTGGACACTTTGCAGAGAATACCACCGCTCACAAGATACTGAGAGTCGACTATTATTGGCATACTCTGTTTAGGGACGCTCACACATATGCTAGAAACTATAAAACTTATCAAATGAGCGTAGGGAGGGAAAAGAGAGAAGTTGTCCCAATCCAACCTGTGGCCATATCCATACCATTTGAGTAATGGGGGTTAGATGTCATAGGATATATCACCTCGAGTTATTCAAAACAACATATATACATACTGACTGCTACGAACTATTTGATGAAATAGGAAGAGGCCATCCCTCTTACTCATGTAAATGAAAAGGTGGCGATTCAATTCATAGAACAACAACTAATCACAAGGTTCGGTATGCCTTCTATTATTGTGTTTGATAACACCACTTACTTATCTTCCACCCTATTAATAGATTTTTCTCTAGACAAAGGAATCATAATCAAATACTCTGCAAACTATTATCCATAGTGGAATGGAGTGGAAAAATCAACCAATAAGAACCTAGTGAGGATATTGAAGAAATAAATTGCAAAAAATCAGAGGAATTAGAATATTTCACTTCATAATGCCTTATGGGCCGATAGAGTAACACCCAAGGAAGCTATAGGGAACTCCCCGTACTTTCTGGTATACAGTAAATAAGCCATTCTCCCGAATGGGCTATATCTTTTGTCTCTTCAGCATGCTCATGGTTCTAGAGGACAACCCTCATCGGTGTAACACCCTGGGTTTTGAACCCCCATTTTAAATAATGTATTGTTACATTGATAAGAGGCCAGAGTTCCCAAACAATTATTAAAAGGATAGTGTGCCTAATAAATGTAATGGTTTGATCATTATTAATAATGCATACGTCGATGGCTTCTAGACGGACAAGGACTAGATTTATAGGGGGCTATGATTCCACAAGAGAGGGGGCTTGAGGGAATACATGTTTATTTCCTAATTTAATTACCCTTTCGTCTAAGGGGGTGGATCAATTACGTGGGATTTTTGGGGAAGGCGAGGAGGTTCTTGATTCCCCATGAATTACTTAAACTCGCCTTTGGTCTGATGAGGGGTCCGGCTGATATCTCATTGCTCATTTTGCTTGTTCACTCCTTCATTCACCTACTCACTCATTCATTCATTCCATCCTTACCTATCACTCATTGTTCCATCCTCACCTGCGTGTTGATTTGGGAAAGGGAACTGAACTGCTGAAGATTAGCCATGGTATGGTTGGTTGTAGTGCTCATTGGTGTGATCCAGCCATGACTTGAGGCATGTGTCTGAGATGCGTTGTCCTGTGTCTATCATTGTTCATAGATACGAGTCCTGAGATTTCCAGCATCGAGATTCTAGACCAGTTGCACTAGAGCCAAAAATAACTCAAAGGACTACCTGAGGGACTGCATGGCAGAGAAGGGTGGACATCCATTCTCTTGGGTGGTGCAAGCTGGGTAGAAGAGAGATGGGTACTTGGATTTCTTTGAGTGTTTGGAAATCCTGTGAGAGCTTGAGTGATGACTAGTTTGGGAAGCCAAGTAACACTCTAGAACCATCTGTGTGGATCCATAGCCCTGGATCGGGGGTGACACTCCTGTTGAGATTTGGAACAATAGTTTCTATGGTTGGGTGGAACGTCCTTGGTCTGCATCCAGTTGGTGTCATATTTTATAAATATAATTGCTCTCTGTTATGGTATTATTTCCCTGTATATGAATGTATTTTCGTTGTGTATTTAATTATCGTTTAATTGCATCTTTAGAATATGCATGCTTGTTAGTTATTGTTGTGCATGTCGTTAAATCATTTTCTTGTATGCATCCTTATTAATTTAAAAAGGGTATTAGTAAGAGAAAGAAGTCCAAGAGAGGGGGCTTGAAGGTGGTGTACCCCGACCTATGGGTGGTTGGATATGTTACAGTTTGGTATTAGAAGTAGAGTCCGAAGGATAAAGGCCAGAATACCATATTTGGTAATGTAGAGATAGAGTCCGATGGACACAAGGGGAAAGGAGAGCAAGAAACATGAATAGAAACTCTAAGAAGCTTGAAAATAGAAGTGTAGAGCTACAAAGAAGACAATGAGAGACCAATGAGAGATAAAACTCAGATAAATGCTCGAGTGCTACAGAGCTTAAATCAGTTGCAGAGGAAAATGAAGAAGGGATCAAAATCAAAACAAGAGGAAGAAGGCAAGTTTTGTGAAATAAGAGAGAATCGTGGAAGAGTTGGTTATTTGAGAAGTGTCAGCAGAACTCATAGACACCACTCACATCCTTACTCAGAAAGAAATTTTTATGCAATGGAAGATCCCATAAGAAGTCTAGAGGTGTCTCCTGTTAGGCACCAGAGAAGGAGATAGGAAGTGGACATCTTTCAAGGAGAGTTGAGGAAGCTTAAGCCACCCTCCTTTGATGGTGAAAGAGAAAGGGAGGATGATTCCAAAGCATGGTTTCTTGGACTCAGGAGATATTTTCAGTTGCATAACTATTAATCAAACTTAGAAGCCAGGATTTCCATCTACCATCTACACGGGAAATCTACAATGTGGTGGGATCAACTGAAGAAAGTTGAACATATTAATGAGAGTAGGATCACTTGGAAGTAGTTCAAGAAGTACTTCCAAAAGGAGTACCTCTCAGAGCATTTATGTGACAAGAAAATGCAGGATTTCTTTGAAATTAGGATGGGAAGCATGACTATGGCAGAATATGAGAAGAAATTCTCGGGATTGTTAAAGTATGTTGGGTTTATAAACGATGAAAAGGTAAAGATACAAATATTTTTTAGTGGACTGCCAACCTTTTATAAAGAAAGATTGGGTATGATGAGCCCAAGACCTTGATTGAGGCCATCAGGAAGGCTAAATACCTGTATGAGCATGGACAGGGAAGGGAATCCCTACAGAAATATTGGAAGGATAAGAGGAAGGAGAAGTTTGATTAGCAGAGGAAAGGATTCAAACCTCCCTTCAATAGGAATGAGCCTAATAGAAATGATCAAGATCAGTATGCTAAGGGTGAATCCAAGAAAGAAGAATCCTTGGGAAAAAGAGGAATACCACCTATCCAATGTTGGGGATGCAAAGAAGATCACCTATAAAAGGATTTCCCACACATAAAGGACAGAGTGAAGAGTGTGCACAACATCCAAGAGGCTACAACAGTCGAAGATATGCGAAGAATATATGAAGCTTTAGATGATCGACAAGTAGAGTACCAGTCCAATATAATCGAGGTGGAAGGAAAGATCATAAATCATCTTGTTGCTATTTTGATTGATTCAGGAGAAAGTCATTGTTACACTGATCCTAAAATAGTGGTGTTGGCCCGTGACCAAGTTTTGGGGGTTTCTTGGTAATGTTGACCTATTTTGGGACTTCGACAGCCTATCGAAGGAGGAGCGCAAGTCGAAGCGGAGACCACGGGATCTTGGGCCCCTTTTTTGGTTTTTGGGAATAGGTAACGGGAATGGGATGTTGGCCCATGGGTTTAACCATGTTTAGGCCTATTTTGTAATGTATATATAGAAGGATAGGCAATATAGAAAGAGGTCGGTGTGGTAAGTTTTAAAGGAATGGCTAAGTGCTAGATCTATGTGATCAAAGGATTGTAAGTACTTTGTGCATACTGTGTAAGACTTGTAGAGCTGAGTGCAAGTCCCTGTGAGAGACTGTATAAGGCTTTGTGCTATAATGTAAGGAAGAAGGATCTAGCGAGCTGCGCAGATCTTATGTCCTGTGTGAAGTAAGGGTTTTGAGGCTCTGTGCTTGTAACCGATTGACCGAAGAAAATAAAGAAGAAGAGTTGGTGGACGTAGCCCCAGGGTGGGGGTGAACCACGTAAAAACTGTGTGATGTGATTTGTGTTGTATCTTGATATGTTTACATGTTCTAATATGTTTAGATAGATCTATTCATGCTTAGTGCTTATTATATGTGAGAATGTTAGATCTGATCTAGATATTCATTCTTAGTGCTTGATATGCTCATTCTGATCCATTTATATATGCTTAGTGTTTGAATATTGTAGATTAGTGTGAATGCTGCAAAGTTTTGTCTTATAAGCGAAGTGGTTATTGACTGTATATTGAGGAACTAACAATGCTAATTGATTTACTAAGTAGTAAAATCATAGATCTGTGTCCCAACTAGGGTTGCAGACACCTGAGTCTCACAACCACCCCCGCCACTACCTTGGGTGAGACTTCATCTGCTTTGCAGGTGTTGCCGAAAGGTCCGATAGTTAGGGATTTGTTGGTGCACTATTTTAGCATTGAACCCTAGGTCTGCCCCTGTGCCAACAAATGGTTCTGTTGCCGGGACTTGAAACTATGATTGTTGGGAACTGAGAAAGAAGAAGATTTGTGCAAAGATTCATCCTGAAATTGTGAAATCTCTGTGCATAGATATGTGACCTAGTGCGTAGTATTCTACTTGACTTATAAAGATATATCTAAAGAAAGAAGATCATATCTGAAATAAAGAATCCCGATCTGAAGAAAAGAAGATCATATCTGAAGGAAATAAGCAAGATCTGAACGCTTGGCACTCTAAGAAAGGTAAAATTAAGAATTTCTGACCAAAAGAGGTAAGATCTGCAAACTTTGTTCCCTGATAAAGGTAAGAATAGTTAAAAGTGTTAGATCTGAAATCTTTGTTCTCTGTAGAAGTAAGATAAGTAGAAAAAAAATTCTAGAGTATGGATCTAGGTATGTTTAATAGAGTCTATCCTAACTTGAAAGCTAGGTCATTAATAGATGAAAGAATATTTGATATGAGTAGATCTAATAAGAATAGTGAAAGATATGTTATACCTATGCAAAGAAATAATGTTTGGAATAACGAATGGATGCAGTTTCCTAGAAATAAATTGTTGCAGGTTAGATCATATGATCCTAGTGTGCAGTACAGAAGAAGTTGGGGATCATTTAAAAGGAAGAGAGGATTAACCCTTTGTTACAATTGTAGAAGGTCGGGACATCTTGCTAAGGAATTCCTTGGGGGAAGACCTAGTTGTCTTTGTTGTAAATCTCTAGACTATGAAGTATTATATTTCCCTAGCATGATTGCTAAGCTTGAAAGAATTAATCTGAATCAAGAAAACCCTAAGGAAAATCCAGAACCTCTAGATGAACCTTAGAAAGAATCAGAGAAATCATTGTTATAGATGAAAGAAACCCTGAATGACCACCGACATGTCAACTTATCAGAGATCTTCAAAGATAAGGAATGCATCAAAGCAAGAATATGAGACTTCGACATTGACTATGTTATGGATGTGGAAACACAGATGAATATTATGCTAGAGAGAACCTGGGAAGCTATAGGAAGGCCTTCTATGATCCCTTCACTAGGAGGAATAGGTTTATTTAGAGGAAATCTAGTAAACCTATGTGGAAGGCTCGCTCGGATACCTATGACTGTCAATGAAACTTCGATAGAAGAATACTTTGAGATTATTAAATTTGTCGAAGACAGTGCCCCGTTTACCATACTAATAGGAAAATCTTGGATTGATAGAGATAAAGCCAGATGAAAGGAACAAGAATAAGTTTTGAAACAAAAGAAGAAAGAGTTAAAAGACTTTATGACTAGAAGGATCGCGCACTAGATTGAAGAACAAGAGAGAAGATCGTAAATATTTAATTCTAGCAACCTGGATGTCAAAGCTAAGAGAACGCTAGAGGATCCATAGATTATTTAATTACCTATCCCAGACAAAGAAGAAGCATTATCTAGGAACCCTAGGAAATAATTTCAACAACATGAAGTAACTAAGACCAAAGAAAAAAAGAATCAGAATGAGAAAAGCCTTACCGAGACGAAGCTCACTGGAAAGAAGGCTAGAAAGTTAAGAAAGAAGAGAGCTAATACTGAAAGGTTACAGGAGGTTCTAGAGGAGACCTCGTAGAAATAAAAATTCCAGAATTGGAGCTTCATTGAGATATCAGAACAGCGACACATGGCACTTCACCATGACAAAGAAATATAGCCATTGGGGTCGATATATCTGTTCGACTTCTGCTCCGAACGGGCATAAAAGAAATAAAGGTTCGTCATTCAACCATTGGACTGTGCCATAATGAATCGAACAAGAGTTAATGGAGGCTCAGACCCATTGCAATCCAACCGTTGTCAAATTACCTATTTAGCTCGTCACGCCATGCACCGAGAACACTTTTGCCAATCGAGAATTCGAGCCCACAGCCTAAGCTAGGTTTATACAATGATCATTGTGCTCTCATTCTCTATCTCATTACCATGTCTAATTTTTTCCCTGATCCTGTGAATCGTTTACCCTGAAGTGCGTATGTCAGAAGCATTGAGCACTGTAGAGAAATTCCTTGAGGAAGTTTTGATCGACTTGATGACAGAGAGAGTCATGTCGGAGAGAGAAGTGTCTACAGGTGTACAATAATCTTCGACAAGAGGACTGCAAGCCTCTCCGTCCACTGCTTGAGTTGGACCAACCCGACCAGCTGGTGAGAAACGAATGAAGCATAGAGAAAATATCGTGAATGCTAAGTTGATTCTGATCATTCTACCTGCTTATCTACCACCTTTGAGTGGTGCAATAAACTGAGACAGTGTGCCCAGAGATTTTGAATATGAATTGGTCACTGCGTCCCTTCCGAAGGGGATATATGGAGACTAGGATAGGATCGCAACGTTGAAGCTTAGTGACTTCAACCTTGGCGATAGGAAAGTGTACAATATGCTATCCCCATACAAGTATCTAAATAGAACCAAGGGAAAGAATTCAAATATCGTTCCCCAACAATGGACCATGAACCTTGCACAGTCCACACTGCTTAATGTAATGAAGATTCCTCACTTTGGGAGGCATCAAGAAGTGGATGCGTGCGTCAAGTTGTTGTTGTCCTACTATCATGGAGGATACTTATGGTTGAACCGCCGCATGACAGTGGATTCGACTTTGATCAATCGGATCACAGGGCTTAGCATGCAAGGCCCTGACCCACAGGATTTCTACCCCGAAAAGACCGCAGATCGCACTCTCACCCAGAGGATAAAGGATATTTATAAATATGTAGAGAAGGGCATGCGAGGCTACAAGGTAGCCTCTATCCAAAGCGACGTAGTGCACCTTGCCTATCAGTTGATTGCAGGAAATCTAGTTCGCAAGAAATGACCAACCTAAGTAACTGGATTTGTAGTCGACCTCGTAGGGAAGTGCACAGAGGGACTACACATGAATTGGACTAAGTACCTCATGAACCAGCTAGAACTAGATTGCAGGGAAGCGCAGAATCAGGGATACAAATTCCACTTTAGTTGGCTTCTCATCTGATCGTGTTCATCACATGGGAGATGCTGGAAGGTGAAACCTTTCCGGACATCGAGCCCTTTGAACCATTGGTCGCAAAGTTCAATATGTTATGGTACTCCAGCAACATGAACAAGAAGTGGCAATCAAATTCTGTCTTCCGCACCTATTAAAACCAGTTAAAGACCGTTATCGGATCTGAACCTCGCATAATCCTGAACAGACTCCATAGGTTTAGACCCTTGATGAAATTCAGCGTGGACCTCCATTTTATCTATATCACAGTGTGCACTGATGAGCATAAACAACAGCTGCATTCATACTACAAGTTAACGGAGGATGACTTGGAGGAGATTACCAAGGAATGGTCAACGAACCTCCTTGTTCCAGCGAACCCTACGGAGATGTCCGATGTTGACAGCCTCGAAACTGCACCGGATACAGCTAGACCTAGCAAGATAAAGAAGACTGAAGAGGTCCACGATTTAGACAGCGCATCCATGAAGACCGATTCCATCTCAACAAAGAAAGAAGGAGATGGCGAATAAATAGATGGCACAGAAGTTGAACCTAAGAAAGGTGAGGTCACACCGCCAAGAGATGAGGAGGATCCCTCGAAGAAAAGGAAGGTTTCCCCTCTGAAAACTTCTTTAAGGAAGAAAATGAAAGCAACCAAAACCAAATTCGAGAGCACCCTCACTTCAAACGACTTCGACTTCATATTTGCAACACTGAATGATGCTTCGATAGAGATAGAAGAGAAGCAAGAAAATAAGAAGGAGGAGGTGTTCAGTCAGATTAAGGATGAACTCCAAGGAGTGTAGCAGGCACTACATTCAAGCCACGTAGTATCCACTGCACCCCTGACAGTTGGAACACCACAACTAGGTGATGATCCTGCTCAATTACGCCACATTGTTGATATAGTTGAAGCTCGCATTCAACGAGCTCAAGGAGAGATAGCACAAGACACCTAGGCTTTAGTGCAAGTACAGAAAGACCTTGAGGAGAAACGAAGTGCTGCAGAATGAGAAAATATTTCTCTACAAGCAAAATGGGATGAAGAAAAAGTAGAGCTACATCAAAGCAAGGAATAGTTGCTC
>JASDQU010738834.1:102828-114276 GCA_032191745.1 Picea mariana
CAAAAAGAAGGATGGAACCTTGAGGTTGTGTATTGACTTTCGACAATTGAATAAGTATACTATAAGGAACAAGTATCCTATACCCAGAATTGATGACCTCTTTGATCAGATAAGAGGAGAAAAGTTATTTTCAAAGATTGACCTGAGGTCAAGATACCATCAGGTAAGAATCAAGGAAGAAGACATTCATAAGACAACCTTTAGGACCAAGTATGGTAATTATGAGTTTGTAGTGGTGCCATTTGGACTAACCAATGCACCAGTTGTCTTTATGTACTTAATGAATGGCATATTCAGAAATTATTTGGATAAGTTTTTCATATTTTTCCTAGATAAAATACTTATTTATTCTAAGTCTGAAGAGGAGCATGAACATCACTTAAGACTGGTATTGAAAGTGTTGAGAGAACATCATTTGTATGCCAAGCTGAGTAAGTGTTATTTTTATCAAAAGCAGATCCATTACTTGGGACACATTATCTCAGAGTAGGGTAGAGCAGTAGATCCAGAGAATATTGAATCCATTAGAGGATGGCCAACACCCAGAAATGTGTCATAGGTTAGATATTCTATGGGATTAGCTAGTTACTACAAAAGGTTCATAGTAGGGTTCTCTAAGATTTTTCATCCCATCACTTGTTTGCAAAAGAAGGGAACTAAATTTGAATGGACACCTAAGTGTGAAGATAATTTTGATCTGTTGAAGGAATTACTTATTAGTGCACCTATGTTAAATATTGTTGACCCAAATGAAAGTTTTGGGGTATGTACAGATGCATGTAAGGAAGGACTTGGGGGAGTCCTCATGTAAAATTGACATGTCATTGGTTATGAGTCTAGAAATCTTAAGGAGCATGAGAGGAACTATGCCACACATGACTTGGAGCTTGTTTCCATTGTCCATGCCTTGAGGATGTGGAGGCATTATCTGATGGGGAAGATATTTGAATTAAGGACAGACCACATTGGCCTGAAGTATCTTTTTGAACAACCAACCTTGAATGTCAGGCAAACAAGATGGCTAGAATTTTTAAGTGAATATGACCTTGATATCAATCATATCAAAGGAAAAGAGAATAAAGTTGTCGATGCACTTAGTAGAAGAGTGCATCTCATGCATGCTACTACTGTTAGTATGCATCAGTCAGACTTGAAGAGAAGAAATTTAGAGGGTGTTGGTACAAATCATCATTACCTACAGGTAAAGGAAAGCTTACAAAAAGGATATGTACAGTATAAAATAAAGGAGTATGAGATAAAGGAAGATGGATTACTCATGCATAAGAATAGAATCTATGTTCCTAGTTATGGAGAACTGAGGAATTTGGTATTGGAGGAAATGCATGATGTTCCATATGTTGGACATCCCAGTTACCAGAAAACAATTAGAGCAGTAAGAAGCCAGTTCTTTTGGCTGGGAATGAAAAAGGATGTTGCTTATTACATCGCTCGATGTCTGGAATGTCAGAAGGTGAAAGCTGAACATAGGCATCCAACAGGGCTTCTACAGCCTTTACCCATTCCAGAGAATAAATGGGAATTGATCACCATGTATTTCATCACAGGATTACCCAGAATGAATAAGAAACATGATTCCATCATGGTGGTGGTTGACAAATTAACAAAGGCTGCTCATTTTGTTCCTGTAAAAACAACACATACATCAACTAATATTGCATAAATTTACATGAGAGAGATTGCTAGGTTGCATGGGATACCTAGGACAATTGTCTCGGACAGAGATATAAAGTTTACCTCCCATTTTTGGAGGGTATTGTTTAAAGTATCTGGTACAAATATAAACTTTAGCACAGAATACCATCCCCAATCAGATGGGAAAACAGAGAGGGTCAACTGAATAATTGAATACATGCTAAGAATGTATGTGATGGCTAAGCCATCTAAGTGGCAATATTACTTGCACTTGGTTGATTTTGCATATAATAATGGGTATCAAGCTTCATTGAAAATGAGCCCATTTGAAGCCATGTACGATAGGAAATGAAATACTCCAGTGAGTTGGGACAACCCAACAGACAGAGTGGTACTTGGGCCAGACTTGCTCAAGGATATGGAAGACCAAATGGTTAAGATCAAGTAGAATTTAATGACATCTCGGGATAGAAAGAAATTTTATGCAGACAAGAATAGGATAGCTAGAGAATTGAAAGTAGGGGAGCATGTTCTTCTGAAAGTGAAGCCCAAGAAAAGTTCTTTGAAATTGGGTAGTTGTACAAAATTGGCAGCCATATTTTGCTGTCCATTAGAAATATTGGACAGAATAGGATCAGTTGCATACATGTTTGCATCGCCTTCTTCCATGAATGTGCATAATGTATTTCATGTCTCTTTACTAAATAAATATGTACATGATCCTAGCCATGTTATTGATTGACATCTGATTCAGGTAGAGACAGAGGGATACTTTCAGGTTCAACCAGTACGGGTATTGGACAGAAAGGTCAAAATGCTCCAGAATCGAGTTATAGAGCTGGTAAAAGTTTAGTGGACATGCTATGGTCCTGAAGATGCTACCAGGGAGCATGAAGATGTCATGTGAGCAGAGTACCCACAACTTTTTGAATAAATTTTGAGATTTGACCTCTATTTTGTATATGCACTGAGGACAGTGCCAAAATAAGGGGGAGGGGATGTAACACATCAGGTTTTGAACCCCCGTTTTAAATAATGTATTGTTACATTATTGAGAGGCCAAAGTGCCCAAACAATTATTAAAAGGCTAGTGTGCCCAAGAAATGTAATGTTTTGATCATTATTAATAATACATACATCGTTGGATACTAGACGGATAAGGACTAGAGTTAAAGGGGACTATGATTCCACAAGAGAGGGGGCTTGAGGGGATAAATGTTTATTTCCTATTTTAATTACACTTTTGTCTAAGGGGGTGGATAAATTACATGGGATTTTTGGGGAAGGCCAGGAGGTTCTTGATTCCCCACGAATTACTTAAACCCGCCTCTAGTTTGATGAGGGGTCCGGTTGATATCTCGTTGCTCATTTTTCTCATTCACTCCTTCATTCACTTACTCACTCGTTCATTCATTCCATCCTTACCTATCACTCAGTGTTCCATCCTCACCTGCATCTTGATTTGGGAAAGGGAACCTAACTGCCAAATATTATCCACGGTATTGTTGGTTGTAGTGGTTGTTGGTGTGATCCAGCCATGACTTGAGGCATGCATGTCTGAGATGCATTGGCCTGTGTCTAGCATTGTTCACAGCTGTGAGTTCTAATATTTCCAGCATCGAGATTCTCGACCAGTTGTGCTAGAGACCAAAATAAGGAGAAGGAATTCCTAAGGGACTGCATGGCAGAGAAGGTTGGAGGTACATTCTCTCGGGTGGTGCAAGCTGGGTAGAAGAGATATGGGTACTTGGATTGTTGTGAGTGCTAGGAAATCCTGTGAGAGCTTGAGTGTTGACTAGTTTTGGAAGCCAAGTAACACTCTGGAACTGTCCTTGTGGATTCATATCCCTGGCTTGGGGGTGACACTACTGTTGAGATTTGGAATAGTAGTGTCTACGGTTAGGTGGAACATCCTTGGTCTCCAGCCAATTGGTGTCATCTTTTATAAAGATAAGTGCTCTTTGTTATGGTATTATTTACCTGTATATGAATGTATTTCCATTGTGTATTTAATTATTGTTTAATTGAATCTTTAGAATATGCATGCTTTCTGGTTATTGTTGTGCATGTCGTTAAATCATTTTCTTTTATGCATCCTTATTAATTTAAAAAGGGTATCGGTAAGAGAAAGAAGTCCCAGAGAGGGGGCTTGAAGGTGGCGTACCCCGGCCTATGGGTGTTTGGGTATGTTACAATTGGTTATTCAATGGAGAATTGATACCCCCTCATGTTGGAAGAAGAAAGGGATAAAGAAAAACCAATTTTCATCACTCATCAGTAGATAGTTAAAAGGTGGTTTGACAAGCATAAGGCCAGAGAGAAGAATTTTGAAGTAGGAGACTTAGTCCTGAAATGGGATAGATCAAATGAACCAAAGGGAAAACATTCAAAGTTTCAGAATATATGGCTCGGACCTTTCTAGGTAGCCGAGAAACTTGGGGTAGGCATGTATCGGTTGCAAAATCTAAGGGGGGGATTCAACACCCTCCCAGTGAATGGACAAGCCATAAAACAATATTTCTTTAAAAAAAAAATGTGTGTGCTAATTGCGGAGTCCTTTATTTCTGTTTTCTTTTGTGTGGTATTTTTGCGCTTTAAAGTTGTGGTCCACAAGGCATTGTTTGACCTTAATTCATGTAGTGTATCAAACTATGTTCCTTAATCATGCTTACATGTAACACAAGAAACGTTGGGCAAACTGTGGTTTTCTTAAAAGAGTTTTGTATCTAACCTTTGCAGATAAACAACCTTGGCAAGTGATGAAGTGTCCTCCTGGTGATCTGGTAAAAACTAAAGGGAAATTTGGTGAGCTAGAAAGGACCATGTGTACCTCAAGACAGAGCTTAAAAAAAAATCACTTTAACCATCTCATCTTGCAAATAACAGATGTCCTCCTCTCCCACTCGCTCAGGGCATCTCTGCCAAAATTAAATAAATTATATCAAACGAGCATGAGGTAGAAGAGGGTATGCAAATAACTCCGTCGGGGCTATGGATGCTCGCTGGTAGAGAAGAAAGGTCTATGACGTCGGGGTGACTCCGTTGTGGCTATGGACGCTCACTGGCAGTGGAGCAAGGTCTGTGACATCAGGGTGACTTCGTCGGGGATATGGACGCTCGTTGGCAGTGGAGCGACACCGCAGCAAGTGAATGATGATAACTAAAGGGATTGGTGCCAGTGAATGATTTACTCGAATATTTTCAAAAGGGGCATGGGTCATGGTTAAAAGGAACGAAGGTGGAATAAAGTTTGAAACCCCACAGGAAGGCCCGAATTCACGAACCAAGGGAATTTCAAACACAAGGATAGAAGAGACTCTGATAAAAACAAAACCAGTTAAGTTCTTAACCAGCTTCTACATCAGCTAAGTCGGGGAAGGAACAAAGATTATTCTTTTGCCCAGTAAATCTCCATTTGTTGAGTGCTCAACACACCCCAAAAGCCTTATGTAATTTTATCACTTTTTGGGTACCACTTGTTTTCTTTTACTGTCTAAATCGATTTCACTTTGCGGGGTGTTTTATTTTGTTTCATTTTCATGACTCTTATTGATCAAATCAGATGTGCTTGAACTTGTTAAAAGAAACCTTTTGTCTAAAAGAACTTGAAATTCCAATTAAGAATCGACAATTAACATCACGACTAATGAACTTGTGTTCGGCGCTGACAAAAATGAAAAAAGGTAAAGTGGCCACACAATTTCACTAATCGCCAACTATCGACACCCCATTGACATCAGCAGAAGGAAGAGTTGTTTTGCGTAAGTTATTCACCACGAAAACCCAAGAGATAGTCGATCCCCTTCAGTATCGGCAAAAGCTTTATCGAGGTCGAGGAAATCTAGAAAGGTTGATACAATTTTTTGTCTATGACAAGCATATCGTCTATCACTGATCCCTGATACACTTTCGACATCGGGACTTTTTCATGACAGTCAATCAGGGAGAACTTGGGTAGGTTTATCGTCGATCATCGATTCTTGATACTTTTTGGCGTCGGCAAGATAGGATCAGGTCTTAGAATGTATATCTTAAAGAAAGTCTTGATTCTGATTAATAGGAATAAATCAAGACATCGGTCTCGAGTTCCACGTGTCTTTATCACGTAATGGTGTCGTATGGCCTGATTTCATCTCACGTCATATTAAGGTTTCATGTGTCCTATTCACACCTCTAGTTTAGAATCGCCACATCATCTCTGTACGGAAATATCAATCGGTGTCGGAGATTTTGCAAGAAGTTATCAACGAAAAGTGCTCGAAGCAAAATCCCAACCCCCGACTCACCAACTAGACTAGCGAAACGATGGGATGTTTGAAGCATAGAATACAATTGTATTTGGACATTTCATAGACCCGTTAATGCTTGATCCCGCATTTTTTGTTACCTCTTGCACCGATTGAACAACAACAATTTGACATATCTGATAGGCCACTTTACCACCCATGCATGCATCGTCAAACCATGATCCAATTTAATTTTAAACATCTTTGAAGATATGGCGGCAGATTTGATGAAATTACACTCATAACCCGAATTGAATGGATGATGTGACAATGGAAGTTCATCCCTATTTAAATTTCTAGAACGGTTTTGAACAAATTCATTCTACACACAAGTTTGAATTCCATAGAATCCAAAGAAGCAAATCAAGTGTCTTGAGACCGTGTTGATCCTTATATTATCAAAACCAGGTTAAACAAGTTGCAGACGTATGTGTTCAATTTTTTCATTTCGTTGGTCGTGGTTTATAAATACATCTGATCTCTTACACGGTTTCTAACTATTTTCTAGTTGCAGATAAGATTTTGCCGAGAATTCCAACCACCAGACACTCATCGAGAGCACCCAATCTAAAAGAAGTTGAAATAGGTGAAGGTTCTTCTCCGAGGACCATGCGGCAATTGGAGTATGCTCCCGGGGTGGAGCCTATCATTAAAACATCAAATAAGAAAGAAACAAATGGAAGTCAATCCATCAGGACATATAGAAGAGGTTCAGGAACCTAGCCTAGAAAAGATATACACAGTCGAGAGCCTGGAAAATACTCTAAATTGGGGAGAACAACAAATCTCTGAACCTGTTGATGAGGTCATTGATATACAAACAATTGCCTATGACCGAAAGATAAAATCCATCATGAAGATAACCACTAAGAATAGGAGGCTTACCTTGGATAGTTCAATTCTCATCACCACAAAGGAAAAAATGATCAGCATAGAGAACGCCAAGACGTCTGAACTTATTGGTGTAGGGATGGCTATCACATATGCCACCTTTGAAAGAGAAAAAATATATGAAAAGGAGGTGTCCGCTGCGCTAAAGGAGTTGGAGCACCTGCGCTATCTGGAAAAATAATATCATGACTCCACACAAGCCATGATGTTTTTGAGAAGTGACTTCCAAGACGCCTATGAAAAATTCAACAATGAATGACACCTTTTCATTGCGAGGATAACCGACTTCCAAGAAGACATCCTTATGGCACTAGCGACCTGCAAGGACGTGGAAATATGGTACGAGAAGACTCACCAAGAAGTGGAAAGAATCGATTACATCAGCACGATTCAAAAGAGTTGAGACACCAAAGACCATGATATTAGGGTGTTGATGGAATACATCATTGATCGGATTAGGAAAGTAGACGAATACTGGGTGAAAATGGCCCAGGAACCTCAGTGGGAGATTCAGGAAAAATGGGTTGATTGCGAAAGGAGCTGGGTAAGGATTAATCGGGAGATGAAAGACATCGGCCTCCCAAAATTTGGCTCACTCAAGGACTTTGTTGAATTGCATGACATAGTCAAGTAACATGCATAACAAGACTCAACATGGACTACAGAGATAGAAAAGCTGGCTAACATGGCACCAGATCAAGTACAGCAATTCATGGAGCACCTGATCAAGGCTCGAGTAGTATTGCAACAATTAACTGTCAAAATAGTTAAGTATCAGGCACGGGCATTAGAAGTAAAAGAAATCATTTCGGACCCAATGGACCAACACAGATTCTCGTATGCCAACACATGTGAGGAACACTTTGTCAAATGGTCAGAGTATGAGAAGATTCATCCACTTCAGTGAAACTATTTGATGGTTCTTAAAAGACAGAGAGATGGAAGTGCCATGTGGTGATGTTTTGTTTTACTTAGCTTTCACTTTTGATATCTATTTTTGGTTAATTACTTTTTATAAATAAGAGGGTTTACCTTTTAGTAAAGGGTCGATGGTTTTTGCAAATACCCTCATTTTTGGAATTGTAAAGAACTATTTCCGAACTACCTTAATTGAGAAGTCATTTTTAGGACCGGAGACAAACTTATGTTTTTTCATCAAAGGTGTGGTGTGATTGGATTTGAGGAGGAATTACTTCCAACTTTATTTCATGAATGGATGTCGTAATGAGTAATAAATTATGAATCTATTGATAAGTAAGTTGTTTCAATATTTTTTGTATTTATTGTCTCTAATTATGAAAGCAAATCGTTGTGTTAAAGTGCGATTAATGCTAGAGCTAAGGAAACTATTTTTCTTGCCATCATTTTATTGCATGTATGTTTTATTTGAATAATTGTATCTTAGTCAATAATTGAAATGCCAACAAGTTAATGTATCATTACTAGGCTTGTCACAGGTGTGAATATCTTTGTCTTCATGCTTGAGCACTTGGGTTATCCCAAGCTCATCCTTCTTCAGTAGTTAAGAAACCCCCCTTTTTATTAGCTAGTTTATACCAACACCCATCTTCTAATCAACCCCATCTAATAAGAGAAAATACAAAAGAGAACGTTTAAATTGAAGGAGGAACTTTCACAAGAAGATATCATGTCAATCACTATGTAAAGCCCATCGATAAATCGGTTGGATTGAAATATATGGAGAACCATTCCACCATTAAACACTGTAGAGTCTAATTGGGCCTTTGTAGCGGGTTTGGTTTCTATTGTTGAGTTAAAGGGATTTAGGAACCCTTAATAGATTGCAAACCCAAAAAAATACTTCCTTGTGTGTACAGATACCTGCAAGGAAGGGCTCGGAGGAGTCCTTATGCAATAAGGACGTGTAATTTGCTACAAATCTAGAAAATTGAATGAGCATGAAATCAATTATATGACCCATGATCTACAACTGGATGACATAGTACATTCCTTGAAAATGTGGAGGAATTACCTCATAGGTAGAATATTTGTTCTTATGACGACCATAGTGGGTTGAGATGTTTGTTTGATCAACCAAATCTCAATGTTAGACAAGCTAGATGGATGGCTTTCCTTAGTGAGTTTGATTTTGAAATAAAACATATCAAAGGAAAATAAAATAGGGTGGTTGACGCCCTTAACAGAAGTATGAAAGTAATTCACTTGGAAGTTGTAAGCACCTGTGAAACATACGTGAAGGAGAGAGTCAAAAAGTGCACAAGAAACAGATGCATTTTCCAAGACTATAAAATCATACTTAGGGAAAGAGCCCACAGGGCTTAAGTACGAGGGTTATCAATTGTTGAACAATGTCCTACTAACTTACAAAGTTAGGTTGTATATTCAAAATTGTGACGACTTGAAGAGGTTCATAATGGACAAACTACATGAAATACCATATATTGGTCATCCTGGTTATCAGAAAATGATCACAGCCACTAGGAGACTATTTTATTGGCCCAAAATGAAAAATGACATAGTTGATTACTTATCCAAATGTATAGAATGTCAGCAGTTCAAGGAAGAGAACCAACATCAAGTGGGGTTGTTGTAGCCCCTACCAATCCTAGAATGGAAATTGGAAACCATCTCCATGGATTTCATCACGGGGTTACCAAAATCAGCCAAACAAAATGATGTGATCATGGTAGTGGTGGACAAATTGAGCAACGTTTCTCACTTTATTCCCATCAATTCAACATGTAAGGAAATAGATATTTCTAGTATTTTCATGAAAGATATATTTAGGATGCATGGCATGCCTAAGGAAATCATATCCGACCGAGATACAAAATTTACTTCAAATTTTTGGAAATCAATGTTTGCTAGTTTCGAAACTAAATTGCTATTTAGTACCTCCTATCACCCTCAAATTGATGGGAAGACAGAAAGGGTAAAAAATGTGTTAGAGGACATGTTAATAATGCATGTAATGCATCATCCCAAGAAGTGGGAATACTACCTACCACTGGTATAATTTTCCTACAACAATGGCTTTCAAGAGTCATCGAAGATTAGCCCTTTTGAGGCCCTCTATGGTAGACAATGAAAGATTCCAATCAGTTGGGATAACCCATTAGATAGAATTACAATCGAGCCAAATATGCTGAAAGAAATGGAACAATAAGTAGTTCAGATAAAACAGAATCTGAAAATGTCCCAGGATAGACAGAAAATCTATGAAGACAAAAAAAAAAGGACTCCTGGAGAGTTCAAAGCAGGGGATCATGTGTATCTCCGAGTTAGACCCAGGAAAATATCCTTGAGAATGGGAGCTTGTGCCAAGATGGCACCTCAGTATTGTGGACCCTTTGAAATTTTGGATAGAGTGGGACCTCTAGCATATAGACTAACACTTCCTCCTACAGGGAAGGCACATAATGTTTTCCATGTTTTGTTATTGAAGAAATATGTACATGAATCTAATCATATAATTGACCGGTCTGTGATTCAAATGGAACCAGAGGGATAATTATTGCTAGAACCACAATGAATAATAGCCAGGAAGGAAACCCCCCTCAGGAATAAAACCATTGCATAGGTCATGGTGTAGTGGGAACACTTTGGTCCAGATGAAGCTACATGGGAAATGGAGGATGCCATCAAACATGCATACCCATTCTTGTTTACTTATGTACATACATAGCACATCGACAAGTAGAACATCGAGGATGATGTTCCTTTAAGGGGGATGGGATTGAAATACCCCTATTTCCCCCAGCTTGTAAACATAACTATAACTTTCCAAAAGACTGTGGCAGACTAAATGTGTGTGAATGTTGGATTTGATGAACCTTTTTTTATAAAAGGGTAATGTATGTATTTCTGTTATAAATAAAAATGAATAGTGTTGCATAACTGCTGAAAGGGGGGTTTTCAAAGATAGTCCATGATGTTATGAAAGAGATGGTGAGGAAAACCAGAAATGGTTGAGATGACCCCCTCCAAACCAGTACCTTAATGGATTTAATTTCTCAAACCTAGAACAATCCTCTGAACAAGAAATGAATTACTAGTTAGGTTGGTAGTTGGGAAGTCCCTCCTCAATATTTAATGAGAATATGGAGAAAAGTACCCATCTGCAAGGCTTCCAGACCTGACCGCGAGTTGGGGATTCAAACCCACGTAGTTGTTTTGAGGAAGGCCAGAAAGGAAGTAATTTTGTGGGCAGACGCAAATATGCGAGGAAGCAGAGTGGAGAGACCCATCTCCAAAAGAGAAAAGAGCACTTGTAGCTCTTTGGTTCAGAGGGAGAACTAAGAAACAAGCTTGTTATGGGTGCAAGAAGCTGCTAGCAATGCTTTCAGTGCAAGATGATAAACAGGGCTGATGAGTGACTGTGGAAGTACTCGTTGTAGACCCCCTTTCTTGGTACAAGGAAAACCTTTTTGCTAAGTTCTTGTCGGAGGAGGAGAGTAACCTCCATCCATGACTATCACGGAGAAATAAGAAATATCCTCTCTCAGAGCATCATGGTCTAGCTAGTGGGTGGCTAGTGGTAAATCCACTCATGAGTGGTTGTGCCTACAGTTGGGTGGAAACATGCACCCCTTTCAGCAGTGGCTTCACGATTTCTGGTTTCTGAAAAGTATTTTCA